>PVJH01005062.1:0-116970 GCA_004026705.1 Nesogale talazaci | reverse complement strand
GCCTAATGTGTTAGTCTTGGTAAACTAGAGAAGGAAATTCATAGTGACACTCATGTGTAAAAACCCTATTAACCTCAGATCAAGATTTTTTTCTCTCTCTGATATAAAAAATAAGAGCATATAAACTTTTATTTTAATTAATACAACTCTTATTTTCTAGCTGTTGATACTCTCAGGACACTGGAAAATATGGGCACTACAATCTGCCGTCTTTCTTAGTAAAGCCTAATGTGTTAGTCTTGGTAAACTAGAGAAGGAAATTCATAGTGACACTCATGTGTATGAGAAAAATTTGTCTACATGGCAATTTTATATTGAAAAACATCCCAGCTCAGTTCAGATCAAGTTCATAAGTCCAATATTGGCCCATGTGTCTGATACCAATATAAAAAGTCCTCTTCAGATTCACAAAACACATGCAATGATGCCAAATGCATCACAACCCTGTGAGTGGAATGTCTTATGGATCCAGCAGCAGAACTGGCAGTGATCTCCACCTGGCTTCTCCAGCTCTGATACTCTGCCTGCCATCAGTCTGTCTCCACGTGGCTTGTCAACAAGAATGTCTCATGGGGACTGAGTGTGTGTCTCCCCTCCAGTGAGATATTTATCTTCTTAATGCCTCCAAATGAGTTCATCAGGCTAATACCTGATAGACTTATCCACTACTTATCCTCTCAAACTGACAACAGATTATGTTACTACCACACCTTCCATCATGATTTTGTCTGTGGATTCTGTGTAGCTAGTGCAATGGATAGTTCCTAGAAAGGTAAAAAGTTGTTGTTGTGAAGCACCATTGAATCCATTACTACCGATAGTGACTCCATGAACAACAGAAGGAAACACTGCCTGGTCCAGTATCAACCTCAAAATTGTTCCTAAGCTTGACCACATAGCTGCAGCCACTTTACCAATGACTTTACCAAACATGATGTTCTTCTCCATGGACTGATACCTCTTGACATGTCCAAAATACGTAAGGCAAAGTTTTGGCCACTGGTCCTCAAAGAAGCAGCTTGGCCTCTACTTCTTCCAAGACAGACGTGTTTGTCCTTCTTGCAGTCCAGATTACCTTTAATATTGTATACCAGCACCATAATTCAGTGACTTTAATGCTTCTTAGGTCTTTCTTATTCTACATCCAACTTTCACATGCATATGAGGCAATGGGAAATATCATGACTCTGGTAAACCCACTGTTTTCCTCAACGTAGCCATCCTGATTTTCCACACTTTCAGGAGGTCTTGTTCAGAAGATTCACCCACATCTCTTGGTGTTTTGATTGCCCTTCCTTGAGCATTAACTGTGGATCCAAGCAAGATGAAATCCCTGATTACTTCAATCTCTTCTCCATTAATCATGCTGCTACCTATTGATCCAATTGTGAGAACTTGGTCTTCTTTACATTGAATTCTAATCCATACTGAAGACTGAAATCCTTGGTCTTCATCAGCTAGCACTTGAAGGCCTCCTCACTTCTCATCAAGCAAGGTTGTGTCGTTGGCTATTGTGGGTTGTTTATGCCTTCCTCCAATTGTGATGTCACATTCTTCTTCATATAACCCAACTTCTCTGATTATTTGCTCAGCCTATAGATTGAATAAGTATGGTGAGAGGATACAACCTGGACACACATCTTTCCTGATTTGAAACCATGCAGTATTCTCTTGTTCTGCTCCTAATTGCTTCTTGATCCAAGAACAAGTTCCAAGTAATCATGATGAAATTTTCTGAAATCTCATGCTTTATATGCAGCCTAAATTTCTTCAGTTTCTTCAGTTAATGTTCATATGCCACTTTTTGAAATGAAGAAAGGCTGACTTGCTCTTTATGTTACAATAACTGTGTATCTTTGGAGACTTTCTGCATCATTTAATATTTTGTCTTAGAATTTTTCAATTTTGCTACTGTAGTTTGACTGTTTTCTTAAATTCATTCAATCCCAGATATCCTGTGTGTCCTTCCTTTGATTATGTAACTCTAGGACTGTGTACATTTCATAATAATATTTCACATTGTCTTCTGGAGCTACCCTTTGGCTTCATAATTTTTTCCATTTGTCTTAGTTTCTCTTTGGTTACGAGTAGTTTCTTCAGGTCTTCTGACATCCACTTACACTATTTCTTTCTTTTCTGCATTTTTAATGGCATTTTACTGTCTCCATGAATTATATTTTTGATGTTTTCTCACATCTCACTAGGTGAAAGCCATTAGTTTTCAAAGAAACAAATCTGGTTTTGAGATGTTCCTGAAAATCAGTTAGAGAGACTCAAGATCATATTTTGGATCTTGTGAACTTATTTGAATTATCTTCAGTTTCAATCTGAATTGCATATGGGCAATTGGTGGTCTCTGTTAGTTTACCAACCCAAATGAATACACACACACACACACACACACACACAATCCAAACCTTAAAAGTAAAGAACGATATAGAAAACACTTTTACCTGCTGTTTGTTGTATTCAGTTTAGATTGCTTAGTTTTTCATCTACTCTCACATTTACGGAAGGCCGATAGTAATAATTAGAGGTTGAAAACGCTAAGCTTATTTACTTTATGACTATGAACTAAGTGCACATATAAGATTCATTGTCAATTCTGAGTATACCTCAGAACCACCTGGGGAGCTTTTAAAAATAATGATAAATAGGCAGTAGGAGGTAATATGGCCTGGAAATTGTTGAAGGAGTTAGCTAACAAGTTGGAGGTGGGTGGATAAGTCTGATATGGGAAGTGTACTACATCTGGAAGTGTAGCCTGTAAATTCTCATTTGAGACTGACTTCTGACAGGGAAAATTTCTGCCTCAGAGAAACCTCAGTTCTAGTCTTAGAGTCTTTCAACGGAATGAATCAGACCTTCACAATTATTGAGAGTTATTGCCTTTACTTAGTTTCACTTCAGCATAGTTGTCAATCACCTCCTTACCTAGATTCATACTTTGCACATTACAAGTTGCAATCATTAGCAAATTGTTTCAACTGTTTGTTCTTACTTGAGTCTTGCCCTATTCAACTATTAAAGATCTCGAAGCCTCCATTCCCACAGGCAGGATTAAATAAGGTTGGTATTCCAGCAGAAAAAATATGCCGCCTTAAATATACAACCAGTGCACCATCCGTCTGTCTTTTTTCATGTTATGAATGTTTCTGTTTTAACATTATTTTTAAGTCTATGTTCTTTTTTTTTGTGATCAGTTACCTAATGTTTAGCCTCTTCTCCCACTGGGGCTCCTTTCACTTGTAGTTTGAATACTGTTAGAGATTCCCACACTGAGCATATTTTGGCGGAGCTTCGAGATTGGGAAAGACTAGGAAGAAAGGCCTGGCAATCTAGTGATCCATTTAGCTAGATATTTTCAATATCAACCAAAAATACTCGAAGTGTATAAAGATGTTGTTGTTCTGAGGTTCTATTGACACATTCTTCTTCATAGCAACAATGTTATAACATAAAAAGATTGCCCAGCCCTAGGCATCCTCACGCTTATTGTTATATTTATGCACATCATTTCACCCACCATGTCAATCCATTTCATTAAAAATCCTTTAATCTTTTCTTGACTCTCTACCTTACCAAGCATGACATCCTTCTCCAGACACTTGTCCTTCTTGATAACAGTCCTAGGCTTTCCTCATCTGTAGTTCTGTGTTAAAATCCAGTTATCATTGCCCATCTACACTATGACAGGAAATCCTGAGCACATTTGCCCATGTTGTGAGAAGATTAGGTAGGAATGTGTGTCTCCTCATCAACCATGAAGAGGACAGAGTGTCCTGTGGTTGGAGTCCTGACTTGTAATTAAGAAGCTGGCCAGTGAGTGACAGAATAGAAGTGTCCCTGAGACTTGCCAACCAAGAAGGCATTCAAAGCTTCACTTGGAGAATTTATTGATTATTTAAAGAAGTCATCTCTTGAAAGACTGTGCTCTTCTCTTTCAGAATGTTTTAAGAGGGTAGAGGCTAGAACTTTAGAAAATGTCATCTTTTCCTTTAGAATAAAAATGATAAAAAATGAGAGCAGCTAACAACATAACTTAAAGGGTTAAACAAGACTTCAAAAGGCATGCACACGCCCAGTTGTCAATGGAATTACAGGACTACAAGGGTCTCCCAAGTTTGCATCTAATTAGTACCTTTGGAACTTAAGGAATGCTTGTGGTTGACAAAAGATATTGGTCTGCTTAGTTATATGTACTTTGTTATTTGGTCTACTTTTCAACATGAAATAGCTATAGCTTAAAAAAATCTAAGCTGCAGGTAATATTGACAATTCTTAAATATACAATTTGTGTTAGTGTCTTTTTTTGTTTATAATTATAAGTGTTTAAATGAACACTGTAACTATAGCCAAATCTCTCAAAGGAGATAATCAGCAGACCACAGCAAGCAACAAAAGTCCATCTTCGATGGGTATTTAGTGGATTAAAAACATTACTGTGGCATTTTCGTGTTAAAGCAAAATCCAAGGGGGAGAGGCGACTACTACGTGCATTTTCCAATGAGGAATAAGTATTAGACTGTTTCAAGCTAGTAAACACAGTTCTAATTCTGAAGCCACTGCTCTTTCTACTGCCCCCTAGTGGGGCTATGTTTCTCATGGTTGACAGTAGAAAACCAGCAACTTTGAGGGACTTTCTGAAAAGCTGGACTTTTACTCCAGTAAACAGTCACAGTCTCAGACATCTACCTATAAGGCCTAACTTTGAATAATCCTTGACTCGAAGGCAGTGACTTATGTGTGTGTGTGTGTGTGTGTGTGGTGTATTCTCATTTGTCTGTCTGTGTGTAGGTATGTATATATATATATATATATATATATATATATATATATATTTCTTGAATTTGATTTTCATGGCTAAATGAACATTCATTTAAATTTGCAGTAGATAATGTGGGCTCTTCCAAAAAGACTGTTTCAGTTAACATCCCTCCCTAAATACCATTTGCTCACACCCAAGCTAACATTGTGTTATCTGGTAGACCCAGTGTCAAATCTGAATCATGTAAAAATGGTATCTTATTTTAATTTTATGTACAGTATCATTTATTGATGGAATCAGACCTCTAAAGCCAGAAAAGCCACAGAGAGACCCCTGCCAGTATTGAGATATTTTTATCACCAATGGATACTGCTGATGGACCCTGAGCCCTGGAAATGAAGAGCCATGAGGAGACCCCTGCCAGCACCAGGATGCTTCTGCTGCTGCTGGATATGCAAGACTCTGCACCCACTGGCCTGTGATTGTCCTTGTATCGTTGCACATGCCTCATGAGTCAGAAGGAGACTTTATAGACTGGTATGGAATATATGGGCTAATATCAGACTTAAGACTTTGGACTGAACTGGGTTGGGATGTTTTCACAATGTTTCATTCTATTTTTTTGACACCCTCCCACTCCCTCCTCTCCATTCCTTTTATTTGTTTGGTGTTTTTTTTTGGGGGGGGCATCACTGTCCTCTGGTGGTGGGAGTAGGAGACCCAGCCTTTTCTCCTGTGGAGCCGCTGCTGGAATTGAACCTCCATCCTAGTGGGCCATAGTCTCCATTCCTTTTATATATGAACCTTTCCCTTATATCCATATGTGTGTTTTTGAATTTGTTTCTCTAGCCTACCCAGACTAACACAGTGGATAGATCACATGACATTAAAAGAATAGATGTACACCCATTGTCAATCACACCACTTCAGTGATATACAGCGCAGCCAATTAGATGTGATCTTGAGTGTCAAACACATGCACACCAGCTGTGCTAAGTGCAGCAAAACTGACAAGCTAGGTTATCACCAATGTTTAGACCTTGTTTTTCCCCCCCTTAAATGTAAGAAGGGGTAGTAAAATTATTGGGGGAGCTGGACAATGTAAGAAGACAAAAACGTATCACTTTCATATGGAATGGGAGATTTTGACACTACGAGCTGACATTCAGCTTAAGTCCAGAATGAATGAACAGTCCTGGAACTTACTGGCAGCAGGAAAGTACTCAAACATTAGAAAATGTGCTGCCTCCCTGTCTGTATTATTCGACTCCACTTATTTATATGTGAGTCAGCCTTTTCTCACATAAAGATCATTAAGTTCCAGTAACATTCCAGCATGACTGATGATCATTTGGAAGTATGCTTGAGACTGCCTGTCAGCAGCTACTGTCTGGACTATGCATCCCTGGCTCATTCCATTCAGTGCAAGTCATCACAGTCAACTCTGGTCATGACAAAAAAAAATGTACTTAATTAATTGTGTTGTTGTATTGTACAATATGAACTCAAGGGGTTATGCAAGATATGTAAGTATATGTTGTACATATAAATAATTCTCAATGAAGTTTGAATAAATGTTTGAAATTTTAAAAAAAGCACCATGTTTTGCAAAAAACAAACAAACAAACAAACAAACAAACAAAACAAGAAAAAGCCAGGAGTAGAGTTTAGCCTGCCAATTAGGTCACAGTTTGATGCCCTTTTGAAAGCACTACAAAGATAAATAGCTCCTGATAGGCCAGATCCATACAGAATCTCTCAGCTTGTCTCCCTGTGCGACATCCCTGTTGATAAGCCCCATGGAGCTATACTGCTGCCTTAGAGCTAGAGGAGCCATGCGGAGACCCAGACCAGCACTAGAATGCTTCCATCGCCGCTGGGTCCACAAGACTTTCCACCGAATAGCCTGTGATCTTCTTGTACTCAGCGTCATTGCATATGCTGCGTCTGAACTGGAGTTTACAGACTGGTATGAGACATATGGGATAATATTGGACTTATGGACTTGATCTGGACTAGGCTGAGATATTTTCTTAATACACAATGACTCTTTTATACAAAGTTCTTCCTTATACATATATGTCTATCAGGGGGTGGCCGGCCTCCTGATTTAGTAAGGTTCAACGGGCAGTTGTGTAGCGATAATTATTATTTATTATAACACCGATATAGAGATCATGAAAGAGGGAAAAGAGCATTAAAAGTTAACATATATATCCTTTCATGGTACATGCTCGCCTCCCCCCCTGCCAGATGGTCCACGTGGAGAGAGAGATGGGAGAACTGCAGTCTGGAGGGAGGCAGACTGGAGCAAAGTAGGCTTGCCCTCATCCTATGTCCCATCCTTATATACCCTCTGGAGTCAAGCCAGGCCCCTAATTACAGGCAAGGATATATATCACAGGAGAGGGCTGTCTTAAGGGCTATATGGGGATAAGGAAAGTGGTCTAAGGGATGTCTATGTGAACAGGGGAGCGAAAAGGCCAGACCTTAACCTGTGGAGGTAGATAAACATTTCTATCAGGCTAGGGGCTACTAACAATGGCTCTTGAATCCAGCCCATGGCTTTGAGGGAAGCAAGCCATTGTCCTAACAGCGGGGGAGTCAGACAACATAAAGGTCTTAAGTAATTGGGAATATCAGGAAGAATAGCTAACAGCTTCCATGACAAATGCTAGTATATAGTATCCTTAATATTTGAAGCATAATAATCAAGGAAAAGTTCTGTCTTCATCCCACATAAATCTATGAATTTGTTTCTCTAGTCAACCTAGTCAACACAGCTAGGCTTTTATAAATGGATCCTCAAGTCTTTGGTTCTTGGCACCTCTGGGTGAATTGAAATCTCTACCCTTTGGGTTGGCAGCTGAGTGTGTTAATTGTGTGCATCACCCAAGACAAGGATACAAAGGAGAACACTGCTTGATGCCCTTAATCTCATTGATGAGCTCAAAAAATGTCTCACTGTAGTTTGATAACTCGATGAGTGGACAAGGTTAGGTTCAACCCAAGTGTCCCATCTTTTCTGCAACATTCTCCTCCAACATAAACCCTATTCTGAAAAGAAGACATTGCTTTAATTAATTGGCAGATTGTGCCTGCATTGTATTTTGCTCACAAACATTTCTCATTACATTCTCTTTTAGGCAATATGATGTCACATAAACTTCTTCATCTCCTGGAGTCTCAGTTTCCTTATTTTCAAAATGG
This sequence comes from Nesogale talazaci, assembly GCA_004026705.1. NCBI lineage: Eukaryota > Metazoa > Chordata > Mammalia > Afrosoricida > Tenrecidae > Nesogale > Nesogale talazaci. The sequence goes on along the minus strand of PVJH01005062.1, from coordinate 108,992 downwards.
AGGTGTAATTATGGAAGTGTTACACAGTTAGCACTAGATTGAGATCAATACTTATGGAATACTTAAGCACAGCACCTGGGACTTTTTGCCAGTATTCCAAAATGGCAGTTAATGTTATTTTACTTTTTTTTGTGGCTTTTTTTTCTTATTATTTTTTACTAATTTTATTGGGGGCTCTTACAGCTACTACAACATTCAGTACACCATTTGTATCAAGCACATTTGCACCCATTTCCAAACATTTTTCCACTTGAGCCCTTGGTACAAGCTCCTCTTTAAAAAAAAAAAGCTCCCCTTTCCCCTCCCCCCCTTTTTAAAAATGAATCATTTTATTGGGGGCTCACAAACACCCCATCACAATCTATACCAACATCAATTGTATGCAGGCCACTTTTACACACCCATTGCCATCATCACTCTCAAAATATCCTTCCTCCCTCCAGGCCCCCTATATCAGCTCCCTATATTACCCTTCCTCCCCCCTTCCCTTTGAACCCTTAGTAATTTACAAATTGTTATTTTTTTCATACTGTACACTGTACAACGTGTCCCAACACTCGCTTCCCTGTTGTCTGTGTCCCAGAGAGGAGGCTACATGAAGATCCCTGAAGTTGGTTCTCCCTTTCTATTCCTCCATCCCTCCACCCTCCTGGCATTACCACTCCTATTACTAGTCTTGATGGATCATCTATCCTAAGTTTCCCATGTTTCCAACTTCACTGTACATCTCCTGGTCTAGCTGGATTTATGTGGTAGAATTGGGGTCATGATGGTGGTAGGCAGCATGGGAACTAGAGGAAGGTTGAATATTTCATTGTTCCTACCCGGTGTCTTAACTGGCTCATCTCCTCCTTGTAACCCCTCTGCAAGAGGATGTCACCTCACCTATTGATGGGCTTTGGGTCTCCAATCTGTACCCCCCCTCATTAATAATAACATAATTTTAGCTCATTGATGCCTGACACCGGATCCCTTCACCACCTCATGATCACACAGGTTGGTGTGCTTCTTCCGTGTGGGCTTTATTGCTTCTGAGCTGAATGGCCGCTTGTTTACTCAAGCCTTTAAGACCCCAGACACTATATCTTTTTTTTTTCAGACACTTTATCTTTTCGTAGCTGGCACCATCAACTTTCTTCACCACATTAGCTTATGCGTCCTCAGAGATCATATCAGGAAAGTGAGCATGCAATGTTACCCTTTTTAGTTCTTGAAGTCTGATGTCTAATCTCTTTGACACCTCATGGTTCCACGAACTAGTGTGCTTCTTCCATGTGGGCTTTGTTGCTTCTGAGCTAGATGGCTGCTTGTTTACTTTCAAGCTTTTAAGACCCCAGACGCTCCATCTTTCGATAGCCAGGCACCATAGCTTTCTTCGCCACCTTTGCTTATGCACACATTTGTCTTCAGTGATTATGTCTGAAAAGTGAGCATCTTGGAATGCCAATTTAATAGAACAAAGTGTTCTTGAACCAAGGAGATACTTGAGTGGAGGTCCAATGCCCATCTCTTGTCCTACTACTAACCCTATAAGTATACATGTTAATCTCTTTCCCCATCCTCACTTATAAATATATGCCCCTATGTACATACCTGTATTTGAACCTCTATAAATGCTCATTATCCTCCAGTTCCTTCCTCTTTTTCTATTTGCTTCCCTCTTGTTCCACTATCATGCTCAGTCTCCATTTGGGTTTCAGTATTTTCTCTCTGTTACGTTAGTCTTAATCAATCCCTATTGACCTTCTCTCACCCACCTTGTCCCTGCATTTTTATCAATTGTTATTCCCTTTTACCTGGGCTGGTCGGCATCACCACCTTTCCCCCCTCCTCCCCCTCTTCAATGTCCCCTACCCTTTTTGAGGGCGAGGTCACGTGTGATTCTCTTTGTGTTCCTGGGCATATGAACCAGTGCTCAGCAAAGGGTTGTTGAGTTGCCTTGATTGCCTCTCTATAGGACCTGGGTCACTCTGCTACCTTCCATTCCTCAATTTATGTATAAGCCCTTGAAATAGAATGCACTCTATAAAATATGAATATTGTTAATTATAGTAGCTCTTAAATATCTGAATTCCTTGCACTAATATTATCACCAGTAGAAAATTGATATCTCCACAGGCCACTCAAAGGCATTCAAGCAGCGTACATTCAAGTTGAAGATAACAATCTATTTATATTTTATCATGAACATAATGTTCCTAATGGACAGTTAAGGCTTTGTGTGCTTCATCCAGTTCATTTCTCATCATGGTTGCTCTGACTTCTTATTCTGAGTCTCATTCTTCTGTGAAACCTGCCTGGCATCCAACATATCAAAGGATATCTTTCAAAGCTGCTCAGAACTCCCCAACAGATCATTGCTTAGCCAAAGACAATATGAGTCTAAATTTGACAATGTTCGAGGTGGTTGGAACTGCATTAGCCCAGACCTGGGGGCAAATTGCCGCTATATTTTATGTCAACACATTTGAATGCTACCCATGGTACACATCAGAGGGGCTTCCCATTAATGTGGTCTCCCCCAAAATGGATGCTTACAAATATTCCAAGCATGTTTGGAAAAAGAAGGCTAAGGTATTAATTGCTATACCCCTGCTGAGGACTTTCCTGCGCTTGCTACAATAGACTGAGGATATTGGGCCCCGAACTATAACACAGAAGACATCTACAAGCAGAAGTCAAGGAAGCACACTTATGAAACACCGAAGAATATATCAGGTGCTGATATTGACCATTTAGCCAAAGCAACCTTGAAGAAAGTGTAAAAGCTTTGATGAAGGAAATTACTTAACGGGAGCTCAAGAGTCAACCCCCTAACCTTTGGGGCTACTATTTATAGCCTGTTTGCCACAACTATAATGTCAATGTCTCAACCTATACTGGGTAGTGTCCAGAAGAGGAGGTTCTGAGAAACAAAGAGTTCTCCTGGCTCTGGTATAGCAGCGCTGCTTTGTATCCGGGTAGTGGGTTCAGGAAATTCATTAGTGACAATGAAATCATCCTAAATTTCTCACAATTTCAGGCACACAAATCCATGAGGATCTCCACCCTGACATCCCATGGCTATGCCCTGCTTGGATTTTTCTACCCAAGGCTGGGCTACAAAGACAAACCTTTATTTTTTATGTCAAAGGTAAGAACTCTTTGTCTGGTGGTAGGAGTTTCCACAGTCCCAAAGTGACACTCATTTTCAGTTAGGATCATAAAGGAATTCCCAAGTAGTAGTTAGTCTGCTACATAGAAACAAAATTCCATTTACACTCTGTGTTCATTCCCTCTGAACTCAGAATGATTTTCATATCAAAGAAACATATAAGGAAATGAGGATGCAGTATACTGAACTGACAATCCCTACACTCCCCGCTCCTCAATCTGGCTTGTGTTCCCTAATCATGGACCACTGTGAGAGCATTGTCAGTGGGCAGGTTCTGAAATCAGAGAGCACGTTTTTACATGGAGTACTTGTCATCAGTTCCTACAGGGGGATATGGAATTGAAGACTTTTCTGCTTTTAACCTCACTTTATACATATAAAAAATTTCATATAGGAAAGAATATGTTTTCCTTTTAGTGCATAATAATACCTGAAAAGTTGTAAGGCAGCAATTCTCAATTTTCCTAATGCTATGACCCTTTAATATGATTCCTCATGTGGTGGTGCCTCCCCAACCATAAAATTATTGTTGTTGCTACTTCATAACTGCAATTTTGCTACTGGAATGAATCAGGTGACTCCCGTGAAAGGGTCATTTGACCCACAAAAGGGTCATGAACTGCAAGTTGAGAACCTCTGGTAGAAGGAGAGGTGGAGAAGCTGCAAAGCTGCTCACAGAAGGTGCTTGTCTTACTCTAGGTCAGCAGACCTTCCATGATCATAGCTGTCAAGAAGTTGGTAATAGAGAATTTTTTTTGGGGGGGGGCATCACTGCCCTCTGGTGGTAGGAGTAGGAGGCCCAGCCCCACTGCTGAAATTGAATCTTCAACTCAGTGGGCCGCAGTCCCCGTGCACAACCACTACGCCACTGGGGCTCAGCCCCGGTAATAGGGAATTTTTAAATAATTCATTTTATTGGAGGCTCATTCAACTCTTATCACAATCAATACATGCATCTATTGTATGCAAAGCACATTTGTACATTTGTTGCCATCATCAAACCTACATTGGTTGATGCCTTTGTTACCACAAGTTTAAAATCACACATAAACATTTTGCTTTGTCTGTTAATTCTGCTGCAAACAACGCTGCCAAATTTTCACACCGAACATTAATTAAAAAGAAGCTGACCTTCAGTCAGGCATCCCCCTGCCCTTTCAATACTCTAACCACTTGGAAGGAACACTTAGGCACAGTAGTTGATATTTAGGGTTTGGTTTTGGATAACTGTGCAAACGCTTTGTGTGCAAAAGACTTGAGAAATGTTCCGGCCTTCACCATGATGGCATAGTTGTGTTACCAGATCACATTCTCAACGTTTTCACGCACTCACTGAGCTCCTTTGGGGCATTGTCCTAAGTACTAGAAAACTTTTATGTCTAAGCTCCCAACAAAGGAAAAAAGTGCTTTATAATGGATGCTAGCCCAAATACGCTTTGGGGTAAGGAGAGCAACAATCTATTAATAAAATTTAAATCATGAGACCATTTTACACGTAGACTACACACACACACACACACACACACACACACACACCCCAAAAGTGGGATGGAGTTCCTTTTTGTTCAAGTTTTCATATTGCTATATCAGACCAGAGCATTTTAGACAAATGTAAACTTGTGTTGCAACAAATAAAAGTGATTGGAAAACAGTCAGTTTTACCTGATTTGTTTAAGGACAGATGCCTTTGCTTTCCTTAGACAGAAACAAGAGCTTCACCTCTACACTCCCTGAGTGTAGAATCCTCACCACCAGTCCCAGGGCACCTGCACTGACGGCAGCATCTCCAGAAACAGGGACTCAGGCAGCTGACACCCCCGTCTCAGACACCACGGTCTCCAGTGTCCCTTACTCCACCACCACCATACCCATCATGATATTGGTTCAAATCCGCCCCAAGGCAGACTTTGACTTGGCAGAGCAGATTTCATTTCAGGAGGTCTCCATAGGATTCATTGAAGATAAACCACCCTGAAGGACTATGTTTGTGCATGCCATTTTATACCTCTGATTTGCATAATTGGAGCAATTATTCCAAGAAGGAGGCTGATAAAATATTGTTAGTTTTAGATTGTCTACCAAACGGAGTACAAAGGGGAAATTTGTTTCCTGATTTTAGAAAAACTGTGGGGCGGGTAGCCCCTACCAAGTCTTGAAGGCAATTTAGAGAGATTTTGAAAATGGCTAAATTCTGTGCATTTTAAATCCCTAGTGTGGGGCTGATTATCAGACTGCTTTACAAAGCACCAGGCCCGAGAAATCTGTTCCTTCTGCTTTGAATGAACTCTTCAGTGCCCAAAGACACTTGATGACTTTGGAAATAAGCTACTAACTGCCTCAACTTAGGTTGACAGATACCCATAAACAACTTAAAAAAATCATTTTATTGGGGGCTCTTACAGCTTTTATAACAATCGATACATCCATTGCACCAAGGAATTTGGACATGTTACCATTATCCTTTTTAAAAAATATTTTGTTTTAAACCCTTGGTATCAGCTCCTAATTTTCCCTCCTCCTTCCCTCATGAACACTTGATAATTTGTAAATGTATAATTTCATTTCTGATACTAGCTGCTGACTTACTTTCCCCACATTTCTGTTGTTCATCCCCTTAGTGTGGTAGAGGCAGCTATATGTCCATCATGTTATCATTTCTCCCTTTCTCGACTCACCTTCCCCCTACCCTCATGTCATCACTCCTCCCATATATGTCCTAGATTTCTTATTTTGAGAGCTCTTATCTATATCAGTGTATGTGCTCTGGTCTAGAAGAATGTGTAAATTAAATTTGGGGTCATGATAGTAGGGGGAAAAAGCATTAAAGATAAAGAGGAATAGATGTTTCATCGGTGCTATACTGCACCCTGGCTGCCTCCTCCCTTCCTTGTGATCCTTCTGTGAGGGGATGTTCAATTGTCTACAGATGGACTTTGGGACTCCACTCTGGCCACCCACCCCCCACCCTTGTTTGCATTGATATGATTGTTCTGGGTCTTCTGATGCCTGATACTTGATCTCATCAACACATTTTGATCACACTGGCTAGTGTTCTTCCATTTGGGCTTTGTTGCTTCCAAGCTGGATGGCTATTTGTTTACTGTATATACTCATGTATAAGTCAAGTTTTTCAGCACATTTTTAATGCAGTTTTGTGGTAAAATTAGGTGTTTTGGCTGATATTCAGGTCAGCTTATATTCTGAGTGTATGTGATATATTCAAGCCTTCAAGATCCCAGACATATCTGTTGATAGTCCGGCACCATCTTTTTTCATCACCTTTGCTTATGCACTTAGTGATTGTATCAAGGTGAGCATCACAGAATGCCAGATTATTAGAACAAACTGTTCTTGTGCTGAGGAGTACTTGAGTAGAGGCCCAATGTCTATCTGCTACCTTAATATTTCACATATATGTATATATATCGATATCCATCTCAGTATATATATATATATAAACAAATGTATCTGCCTGTATGTATACCTCCATAAATGTCCTTTGCCTCCTAGTTGTTTCCTCTTTTTCCTTTTCCTTTCTTCTTGTTCTGTCACATGTCGAACCTTCATTCACTTTCATTATTCCCACTTGGCAACACCCCACCAGGCATCCTACAACTTCCTCCCCATCAACTTCAGATCATTTGTTGTTCTCTTGTCCCTGGGTTTTTTTTCCTTCCCTTTCAGTCCCCCCTTTTTGCCCTTTTGAATATCTCCCCTCCCCCAACCCCGAACCATCAGCTGCACTGTTTTCTCCCAAGGATTGTTTATACTATCTTACATAGACACACACACACACACACACACACACAGCACCAGCAACAGCAAAGAAAAGCCTTTAAATAGTTCAAGGTCTGTCGATTGACCTTTATGAATGTTTTCTGGTTGAGTTTGATGAAGTGCCATGCCCTGCCCCAATATCTATTTCTGACATTCCTCGGGGACTTCATCACTTTGCTCCCCTTGTTGCACTGTTGTAGGCATTTCGTGTTTTGAACAGGTGCGGTGGGGTCAGACAGGGCACAAGGTCTGCACTGTGTCTCCAGTATTGTCCCCCATGGTGCTGTGGGTCCGTGACGGGATGCATTGTCTTATTATGGGGATCACCCTATGGTCCTCTTTGTGCATTGTCTGCTTCAAGCAGGAATATCATCCTCACTTTCTATTTCTCTCTCCTTCCTTCTTAGTTTACTCCCCTGGTGTTCTGAGCACAACCCACCCCCACCCCCCGAGCTGAAGATTCAGTGATGTCCTCTCTAGTGCATTTTGGAGGGGAGCGGGTCCAAGTAGCTGGGATTTGGGACCAGCCCCACACACCTCTCAATTGGTTCCCTGCTTTATGCTGGTATGTTGTGTTCAAGTCTTGGTGTACCAGGTTGAGGGCTGGTCCCTCTCTCCATTTGTTGTGGAGGTCTAAACAATACCTTTCCTTGGGTGTGTTAGTGCCCTGTTCCCATACTACCCATGTCCTTTTTGCTCCCTCCCCCCTCCTTTTTAGTTGGCTACCATGTGTATACCTGGTGTGGGTCAGACCCTTGCCAGGGTGCCTGGACTGCACCCTAGGAATGAATGCATTTGGTAACTTTACCTTGACACACAGGAGAAACAGAAAATGGGTGTACCCAGAAGACCCATAGTTTACATTTCCAAATAATCCCATGAGACTGTTAAGGGATGGTGGCCCTGTTCATATTCAACAACTGTACACACTGCATTTTGTGCTACCCTTTCTTGGGCAAAAACATGTATATCGACATGAGAGTATACCATCATGAGAACAGATAAAACATCAGATTTTCCTCTAAAAGCTGAAATGTTAAGCTGTGAGCGATAGTCTCCCTTCCCTAGCCACACTGCTTCCCCAAACTAAAGGTTGCCTGTCCATAATCCCATAGCCATGCCCAGATAGCAAAACAAGTATCTTCCAACAGGCTAAACTTCACACACCACCTCCTGAAGGACCCTGCTACAGTGATGTTTACTGACGGGAGTGGATTCATGGACCAAAGATGTCAAGAAGCAGCACATCCATTGGCAATCCAGAGACTTTGGAGGCTGCTGATTTGCCCCCCCTGAGACTTCTTCCTCAAAGGCTAAACCCATATCCATCACAAGAGCTCATAGCTAAGAAAAAGTGAGTGTGTGAGTCCGGGTAGACTAGAGAAACAAATTCATAAACACTCATATGGATATAAGGGAAAGGTTTATATACAAGAGTAACAGAATATTGGGAAAGCATCCCAATCCAGACCAGACCAAAGACATAAGTCCAATATCAGCCCATATGTCCAATATCAATCCATAAAGTCTCCTTCTGACTCACGAAGCATGTGCAATGACACCAGGACAACTATGCGCCAGTGGATACAGAGTATCCAGTAGAAGTAGAAGCATCCTGGCACTGGAAGAGATCTCCCCCTGGCTCCTCTATTCCCAGGGCTCAGGAACCATCAGCAGTATTCTTTGATGGTAGAAACATCTCAGCACTGGTGGGGGTCTCCCCATGGCTTCCCAAGCATTTCAGCACTGGCAGTAGTCTCCACTTGGCTTCTCTGGCTCCAGAGGTTTGGTTCCATGAGGGTAACTCCATGTGACTTCTCCTCCAGCTCCAATAGTCTCCAGGAATCAGGATCTATCAGCAGGATGTCATCCCATCTTGTCAGTAGTTCTTCTCCAAGGAACTGAATCAATGATGTCTTACCTCCAATGGGGAAATATCGTGAGATTTCCCAGAATTCTTAGGAGAAAGTCATGCCCACCCAGAGTCTTCATTGGCTGTCTCCAGGTTGACAGGCTAGACTCCACTCCTACACTTCCAGTGTTGAAATTGACACAGCTCAGTGACTGCCACAGTGAGCATATGCTTCCTGTTTTGCATGCACACAAAGTTGTTTAGAAACAAAGTTGACCAGCAACAATTCTAATAGGGGATAAAGTCTGTTCCAGGATTCTTGCAAACCACTAGAGGGAGTACAAAAGTCTACATAATTTAGCAGTCTTATATTTCCCAGGGTATTAAAAGCCAACACCACAGGCCCAGGGTAGCCACCAATTTGATGTGTTCGCAAAGACAGCTGCAAGAGCTTCTAAGTCTACAAGCTTTGACTCAACCCATAATTTAGAATTAGATGCTTTTGAATCAGCATACACTCAGGATCTAGAAAAAAAGGTGTTCTGTGAAGACTCAATATCTACCAGAATACCAAGGCTGCCTTCCAACAAACCCCTAGAGAATAAATAGGTAAACTGCAGGAAACATCTTTAGCTCTTAAACACCTGAAGACAGATAAGGAAAATCTCAGATTGCCACCATAGATTGAATGTCATGCTGCTTAGCTCAGAAAACAAATTAAGCCCTATGTGACCAAGATACCTTTTCATATTTGTGGACACTTTCACAAGATGTAGAGGCTTACCCCTATATAAATGAAAAGCCAGGAGCTTCGGAAGAGGACCGTTCTCAAGTTGAGGCTGCCTTTAGCTTCCCAGCATGACAAAAGGAATATGTTTCAAAAGTTACAAAGGACATTGGTCAACTGCTGGAACTCATATGAAAATTTCCCTCCTCTTGAAAGTTACAATCTAATGGAAAGACGAGAAAGATTACACTTCAAGAACAATCCTGGTAAAGTTGTATTGGGAAACTAATTCAACCTGGCACCAGGCATTTCCCCTTGCCCTGTTCAGAATCAGACTTGCACAGAGAAGCAGGCATAGCCCTTAAAATAAGTGGGCATGTGGAGTAAAAAAAAGTGTTGCCCTTAATGCAAAATTAGAAATCATGTCAATATTTGTCCTTTGGAGAAAGTGAATTCCCTTATTAAGAATTAAGATTCCAGTTTATAGTTGCCTACAGACCCCCCTCCACACAACTCCAAGCCTGGAAATCAAGTCCTGTGTTATATAATCTGTTGTCAATTTGAGAGGATTAAGAATGAAAGGGTAGAAGGTTAGCTTGCCAGTCAGTTCATAGCTTGATGACCACATTTAGAGGCTCTAAGAAAGTAGCTCACTGGAGGCAAGATACCAGAACACTTCCTGGGGGACATTGTAGCTGACAATGGAGCCACTCTAGTGCCCTGAACTGGAGAAACCACATTGACACCCACACCAGCAAGGAGATGTTTACAATGTCACTGGACCTACAAGACTTCTCACCCACTGGCCTGCGATCTTCCTGCAATGACGTCATTGCTTATGTCTCATGAGTCTCAAGAGGTTTTATAGATTGCTATCAGAAACATGGGGTAATACCAGACATATAGACTTGATCACGACTGGGCTGAGATGTTTTTTCAATACTCAATTGCTCTTGTACATAAACCTCTTTCTTATACACACATGAATGTCTCAGGATATTTTTTTCTAGCCTACTTGGACTAACCCATCATGACAAAGACCTGGGGGTAGGGGGTGGGGAAACACCTCAGAAATTAACTTCCACTCCAAGGGACTGGCCCCTTTTAATATTCTAGAGTCAGCTCTTGGGTCCATTCTACTGTAAGAAAAAGGTTTCCCCCCAAAGAAGGAGAGAAGAACCTGGCACCCATTGTTGTGGCATAAAGGACTCACCCTATTCCTATACTCAAAAGCATATGTTTAGAAAAGACCAACCGTGGGTTTCTGTCTGCCTGTCTCTTTAGGCTTTCATTCTTGTCTCTTCAATTTTGGAAGCAATGGGGAACATCTTTCTGAAGGTTAGATATACCCTAACCTTACCCTGTATAGTGTCCCACATCCCATCAGGGGCACCCATGCCTAAGTAGTGCAGGGGTCTCAGGGTCTGCAAGAGGACAAGACCCTCAGTGGGAAATACACCTTTTGGCTGTTAATACTTGGCAAAGAAACAATATCTTTTATATTGTCATCAATGCAATGACACTCACTGATGCAGATTTGTACTTTTCTTAAAATTTTAAAATGTATCTGCTACATATATAGCAACTGCTTTGAGGAAGAAATTTGTGTCACTATCACCAGATATCAAAAGCCTATCTACTTCCTGATGGATTGCATGAGTCTCCAAATGGCTTAATGTCTGTTAGGAACAGCAGTGACAGGGGAAACCATTTACTGCAATCGTTGAATTTTCTACCAATCACCCCAATATTCAAAAGCAAATTAAGCCATATAATACCAACATTCATTCCTTACCTCCCTGCAATCCCCAATCGTGAGATTGGCTCATGACAAGGCAGTATTGCCTTCTGTTGTACATAAAGTTGCTATGAGTTAGAATTTATTACATGGCACCTAACAACAAAAGCACACTTCAGATAGAGTAAGGATTTTCCATAAAGACATTCTTGACATTTTTATTACAAATTTTTCATGAAGACATTCATTTACAACAAATTGGTTTACTAAACTCTTCACATTTCTAAACAAAATAGTCTTGTTACCACTGTTTGTAAATCCAAAAATATAATTGATGGCTCTCATTCTATGTATGCATTCATGGCATTTGAAATATTTGCTCTAAGCTCATGGCATTAGATAATACGAAACTGATGGTCATCTCACAAAGCAAATGTTGTGCTACATTAATAATCAAGGCTTTACTTGAATTTTCAAAACCAAAAGATGTAAATAAGGGATTTAATTCTGTACTGCAATTTTGAAAATTGCAGATTCCAGTCAAGGTTCTTTATCTGCTAGTAATTCCAAGGTGAAATTGATCATAGGGAAATAATCTTTGCTCAAAGTCAAAATGCCTTTTTTGACTCTGAGTTTTGAGTCCAGCCCTATGACAAGTACACTTATTTATACCTCAAATATAAATTTCAAGTATACAAGTATAAATCAACTTCCCCAAAGAAACTAAATTAACTAAATGCTTGAATATAAAAATTTTAAAGATATCAATACAGAAAGTATTTGGATAGGAAATGAAACAAGCACCAGACTTGTACTTGTATTGGCTGTTTCAATTTTCTTGATTTGAAGGTGGGACATGTTTTTCCCCTCAGGACCCTGACAGTCCTCAGAACAATTGGCCTTGAGACACTCACTGAGATTTGCTCCAGGAACACATGGCAACTGTGCAACCAATGGTTTCTCTTTCTTTCTAAAGCGATAAGCAGTGGATTTTTTGTTCACCAAGCTTCCTATACAAACACCATTTGCAATGCACACCTTAATATCATCTAGATTGGTATCTTCTATATTACCCTCCAGACTGCAAGCATAATTCTTATAGCAAGAACAATTAAATTTTTCAGAAAAATACTTTAGGTCTTCAATGGTGGGTTTCCCCTCTACTATAAACTCTTCATCATCCCCAGTTTGAATGGCAAAATTCTTTGGGTTCAAATGAAGGTAGTCAGTTGAATTCCATTCTTTTCTTCTACATACTCCATTACCTTGGCAAAGCACTTGGCTACACATTTTGGCTGCTAACGTGATGTTGATGATGTAAGGATTCAGTACAGTTCTCAGGTAATGACGAAAGTTAAGGCAGGCTTGCTGTGAAATGACAAGGTTAGGAAATCAAGGCTCAACTTAGTTCATAAATATATTCATTTATGGCAATAAGGCATTTTAAAGAAATGGAATATAAAACAATGGAGTGAGAGGTAGAAGCTGTTTTAATGTTTTCTCCCTTCTCAAGTAAGATTAATCCAACTGGTTTGTTTGTTTGCATCATGACTTGAATGATTGACTCACTAATGGAGACTTCTGATTGTCAAGGCTGGGTCTTCCTCAATTAGACATACTGTATATACTCATGAATAAGCCATGTTTTTCAGCACATTTTTAAATGCAGTTTTTGTGGTAAAATTAGGTGCCTTGGCTGATATTTGCGTTGGCTTATACTCGAGTGTATATGGTCATCGGGAGAAGTTGACTGTGTGAGCTCTGAGTCCTATTTTCCCTGACTAGAGTCTCAGCACTGATGATTGCAAGCTAAGTAAGTGTGAGGATCTCTGAATCTCTCTACAGATAAGTTCCTTCTCTTAGTGACCTTGGGCAAATTAAACTTGCTGTGCTTCAGCTTCTAGTGAAGTAGGGTGCATTATAACACTTGTCTCATTGGGTTGTAAAGATGGGCAGAAAGGAATCTTATTATAAATAATTGCTTAACACAGTATTAAGCATATCATCAGTTAGCCCTCAGTAAGGGATAAATAAATGCAGTGAGCCTCATATTTGTTAGACAAATTTACAGGACACCAGAAAGATTGCCGTCGAAGCCACTATCTCCGAACAACTAAAAAGGTTTAACTGAGTATATTTATATTAGATGTTGTATTTATTTCCAGTCCTGAGAGAATTTTCACAGCTGAGTCATAAGTATACTGATCTATAAGTACACTCATCCTCTGCTAGGAGTAGTGAGTGGCTGAAACAACTCAACTTGAGGCAGGAGCATCTAAAAACCTAGATATCCCAGCCTCCATAAGCATCAATGGTATGCATTTTCCTTCATGATCAATAATCCTATTGACTGAGATGATGGTGCTAATCCTTCAGCAGACCTGAAAAACAGGTTGTGATAGTCCAGCTGCGAATGTAAAGGAAATCTTGACAGCTCTGGCTTGAACCTGTCCTCATCACCTTCCTTCATAGAAGCTCATTTGTGTTCAGGAAAAGAATGTTATCCAAAGAGGCCCAAACTCTAATCCCTGTGGGCCTGTGAATGTGTTTACCTTGTTCAGCAAAAGAGACTTTAAAAAAAAAAGGTGAGAATTAAGGAAGATTATCCAGAATTATCACGCTAGTTGATCCAATCATTTGAGTCCTAACAACAGTAGAATGGTTCCCAGCTGGATTAGAAAGTGGAAATGAAAGAATTAGGGAGAGAGATTCAAATCTTGAGAGGGAAGCTACTTGCCTTTAAAGGCTATAGAGATAGGAGAAGGATGCTAGTGGCCTCTAAAAACTGGAAAAGGCTTCACTGGAAAAGGAAAGCTGGCTGACTCTCATCTGAGAGTCAATCAGAAAAGAGAGAATGGTCATTAGGAAATGAATGCTGTCGACAATATAAACATATAAGGGAAGACTTTCCCTAGGAAGCAATGAAGCTTTGCCAACATCTTGCTATGAATCTGATGAGACCTGGGTTGGCCTTCTGATCTACAGAACTGTGAGACAATAAACTTGGGTTATGTAAATTTCTGTTTGTTGTCATTTACATGACAGCAATAGAAATGCACCTTCCTCTTCATAACTCTGTAATGACTTTGAATGGTGTCTAAAATAAAAACTTCTTGTCTTGACTGGTATACAGCCAAACATGGTTTAAAGCTCCAAACTTTGATACAGTCCTCAACTCACACACGCTGATAATTTCATGACTGACAAGTTCTTTTCTAACTGTAGGACTATTACATTACTGTTTCCTCTAGTTGGAATATTCTTTCCTCTGATTTTTACTATGTCTCTTCTCCAACGTATCATTTTGGATCTCATTTTTAATTTGATAATGCCTCCCTTAGACCCCTTTCCTATTCACGCTCTCAAGTCCTTCTCTTTTAATTCTCTACATTAGCATTCATTATGTCAAGTGTTTTCTCTTGTGTGTGTCTCATTTCTATTCCCCCTTGAAAACACAAACTTCATCAATATTCTTGAACAGTAGCAAGAATATATAAGAATTACAGCAAATTGCAGCTGCATCCTAGGATCCATTGCAGTAAATGTTAGCAAAAAGAGGAGTAAAAGAATGAGAGTGGTTTGACACTCATTAGCCTATGCAAGACACGATCTATGGAAAGAGCTAATGATTGACTTTTAAAAAGATAAGACCTTGCTTTAAGCATGTCCCGATTTCCATGGTGCAAGTATTCCTATTATACCAAGTATTCCTGTCATCCATGTATGAGTAATGGAAAAATGAGTGTACCAGCATTGCATGATATGGGACTCTGGCTGGGAGTAACACATACAATGCTACAGTAGGCTCAATATGCATATATGTCTATGTATATATATGCCACAATTGACCTAAAATAATTGCCTTCTCTACTTCACACACCCTGATGGTTTCAAGACTTTGGAAGAGCATATCTAATAATAGTAAAACTGATCAAAGTAATTAAGTGATAAGCTCTGAGTATATATTACCTTTGTCTTGGTTACAAATTATTTATAAATATGTTATAATGCTCAAAAATGGCTATGTTTAAAAATAATTAGCTCAAAATAATTAGCTCAAATAGTCCTGGAATTTCAGCAATCAGTTATTTCAAGCGGGGATGAGTAAAAACTAACTCCAGCACACTTCTGGATATAGCAGGATGGAAGGAAATAGTTTACTTACTTTTATAAACAATTGTTTTAGATCAATTGCAGCACTTGCCAGTAGTACTGCAATGATCAGTTTTTCCACTGTCAGTAAAAACATTGAAATGTGTCAAGTGATTCATGATTCCATTAATTATGACATAGAAAAAAGGGGAAATAATCATATGACTAGCATTTAGAATTACCATAAGTTGGGAAAGACAGCAGAAGTTTATTGAATAGAGTCTCAAAAGGGACAACTCCTATTAGAAAATATTCGAAATAGAAATTGGAGGACTACCTCTGAATACATACTAAAGATGACCTGCAAGTCACTGTGATGTGACTGAAAGAGTCAAGTGCTTTTAAAAGACAAACTTGGCTGAACCCCAATGGTTTAGTGGTTGAGTGCGGGACTGCAGCCCACTGACTTGGCAGTTCAAATCCAGCAGCAGCAAGGCTGGGTAGCTTAAATGACCACCAGAGGGCAGTGATGCACCCCCACCAAAAAAAAAGTTAAAAAAAGAGACAAACTCAATACATATAACACTTTATATCATCATCCCAGCCAAAAGAAAATTCCTGACTCATCCCACACAAGAGTAAAAAGGGAGTTGTCAGCTCAAAAAAAAGTAAATATATAAATAGATCCATCATAGGGTTAATGGGACCCTTGAGAAAGTTGATGAATTTGAGAAAAACAAACAAAATTAGGCTATATGAAAGGTTGTTTGTTGTTGTTAAATAGTTTTCTGAGAAAATATTTTACTTAAAGTCATATACTTGCTCTATATTTAAACTTCCTGTCATTTCTTCTTATTGGTCATCAAACTAAGCAATAGGATAATAGCAGATAGTGATGGAGTATATTTCACCAGGGTGATTTCTGTGAAGTCTATTTAAGGGCAGGAGCATGGACGGATAATAGAGGGGTTATGCATTAGACTGTTGGCCAAAGGTCAGTGCTGATTATCTCTTTGCCTAAAGATAGGCAGTCTTGGAAACATAAAATGGAGGTGTTGCTCTGTCCTATAAACTGAGAAAATCCACTGCTATACTATCAATGTTGATTCAAAACAACCTAGAGGACAGGATAGACCTACCCTTGTGAGTTTCCAGGACTGTAGTTTTTTAAAAATCAATTTATTGGGGACTCATACAACTCCTATCGCAATCAGCACATACATCGTGTATGTAGACCACATTTGTACACCTATTGCCATCATCGCTTCCAAAACATCCTCCTTCACTTAGGCCCCTAGTACCAGCTCCCCATATTTCCTCTTCCTACCTTCTCCTCCTCCTCCCTCATGAACCTTAATAATTTACCCATTGTTGTTACTTTTTCATATCCTACTCAATCAGATGTCCCCCTTCACCCACTTCCTCACTGCCCGTACTCCAGAGAGAGCATATGTAGATTTTGGTATTTTTTTTACAGTTTTATTGGCAAATGATCCACATATCCACAATTGAATAATTCAATCGTATCAAAAAGAATTACACACTCATTACCATGATCAATTTTAGAACACTTTGTTCTTTCATGTACTCATTATTTTCAGCTCTCTACTTCCCCCAACCTCCCCTGCCTTACCCTTAAGAAGTCATTAATCCATTGCTGTCTCTATAGATTTGCTATCTATATATTTCATATACCAAAAAAAAGACTGTGACTCTCTTAAAGTATAAGAGTTAATTTTAAAATCACTCTTCTATCGACAAATCTGTATAGTTTAATCATATGAGATTTAAAAAGTATACGCATTGAAAATTCTCCTGGTGACCCCAAATCACTATAGACTTAATGTGCAAAACATTTGGCCTAATTAGCTATCCAGTGTTATGCTTGTTAGCCTAACTCCTTGAAGGATCAGAAAGTCCCATCTTTCTCTCATGGTGTGGCTGGTGGTTTTGAACTGCTAACCTTTAGGTTAACAGCCAACCTGTAAAACCTACAGATGAGGAATCATCATTCTCTCCTGTAAATCACTTACAAATGGAGATGGCTTTTAAAATGTTAAATGGAGTAAGTATATAGGCTATTCTATTTGAAGAATAAGAGATCCTTCCAATGTCGCCTTTGATCTCTGAGTAGACATTCTATTCTCTAGAGATCTCATGATAGAACTTTGGACAAAGAGCTTCATATGACATCTTTAATATTGAGTAGCTACTGCTATCACTCCCCCTGGAAAGGAAAAGTTCAGCTCCAGTTCCGTGCTATCCATGTAGCTGCTTTACTTTTGCATTGTCTGAAGCCCAAAGTGGAAAAGATCTGATAGCAGAGTTGTAGAAGAGAAGAAAGAAGAGAATTAGGTCATTGTGTTAGAGTTCTCTAGAAAAACAAAACCAGAACACTAGTAATTCTCTTATATATTTATATAGATAGAAGGATATATAAGATAAGAAATAAGCAGCCAACTAATCTGTAAGGCAGTAAAAATGGCTCAGTGTAACACTGGCGTGAGACAGCTAGAAGACTGGCAGTCCTTGGAGTCTTCAGGTCCACTGAGCAGTCCTCTGTAGAGCAATTCAGGCTATCTGACCACAAGCAGCAAACAGCAAAGCAGGTCACCAACAGTCAGCCAGATAACAGAGTCCAACAGTCCCCAGCTCAAGAGATATCTATCCCAGGAGTGTGGTGAAGCAGGACTCGAAGGAACCTCAACCCACAGCTACACAGTCCAAGAGTAGGTGTCCCTCGGGCAGTGTTGCTTGGAGGCAGATGCACAGGACAAACAAAGCAGCCGGCTGGTCCAAATATCCAAGAGCAAGGGGGCAAGAGCAGGGCTCACTGATCCTTTTCTATCTCCGCTCTTCAATTGATCTCATGTGTTCATTGGCCATATTGTCACAACAGACCTATCTATCTTCTTTGGCCATGTTGGCACAACAAGCTTACCTATCACAGTTATAATAGTGAAAGACCTTCTATTCCAATCATATGTATCAGGGAGAATGGATACACTTTATATTATACTGAACAAAATGGGTATTTTTTCTATTAGAGTTTATATGTTTTATAAAGTTTTCATTATATAGTTTTAATTAAAATATACTAAAATATGAACTGAAGGGAAGAATACTTTGGTGGTTTCATGCTTTCCCATTGAAACCTTCGAACAATGTATCATTTATATAGGACAAGTTTCAATATCTATGCCCTAATTTCCCCCATTCTCCACAATGCCCATAAAATCATTTTTCTTTGTCTCTCCTATCCTAAAGTTAGCATTTTAAAACCAAAAGCTTAGGAGTTACCTTCGCCACTCCTCCAATCCCACTCTATAATAAATCCTTCCACCTTACTGTGAGGTTACTTTCAAAATCCAAATACTCATCCACACTACTGTGAATAACCCTGTGCTCAAGACATCACCAGTAGTCACTTTTCCCTTTTACAACCTGTTCCCAACTCATCTAGGTGATTCTAAAATCAAGGTCAGGTACAGCCACCCTGCTGCTCAAAGCCCTCTAGTCAGTAGCTTCTCACACAAGTAAACTCCTCATTGTGGCCTATGAAGTTCTATATCTAATCCTCTGCTCTCACTGCCCCAAATTCTTAGCACAATCTCACTAGTGGCATCCCAGTCACAAAGGCCTGCTCATTCTTTCTTGAAAATGCCTTGCAGTCCCCACACCCCCTCCATATATATCCAAGAGACGTGCTCCATTACTTCCTTTAAATATTTGCTAAGCAGAGACCGTCTTTGACTATCACATCAAAGCAGCACTCCACCACTCTCCACCCTTGACATGGCTTCATTTATTCCCCCTGCACCCAGTATATTCACATTCCTGAATATTCCTGGCACAGTATATTCACATATACCTCAATTTTGAGACTATCCCTCTACAACAGAAGGTTTTTTTTTTTTCCCCGTTGATACACGAGGACTTCCAGTGCATGAAATTCAGGATGAGCCAAACTATCCATATTATAACGGTATTCATGGTTGATTGGGGAGGGATGGGGTGCTGCCAGAGCTCCGTTAGTATAGTGATTAGGCAGTGGGGTTCTATCTGAATGGTTGGCAGTCCAAAACCTCCAGGGTGAGGTGATATAGGAGTGGTTGGGAGTTCAAAACCACCAGCAGCCCTGCAGGAGAAAGACTGGGCTTTCTATTCCCACAAACAATCACAGTCTTGAGAACCCAAAGTGAAGTCGGTATGAGGCTGCATTGAGGTGATGGCACTGAGGGAGGTGTGGTGTGGGAGAGGAGGTTGAAGGGAGATAGGGGATTCATAGCAATGAGCTACAAGAAGGAAGAAAATGTTCTGGACCTGATTATAGTGATGCAGATACACCCTTTTAATATGACTGAACTATTGAAGTATATGATTTTTTAATTACATGCTAATAAAACTACTCAAAAACAAAAGAAGGCAAGTAACTAAATCACTGCAAAATCATAAAAACCCACATTAAAAAAAATCAAAATGGGAATCTGTTGTCTCTTGATATATCCTTCACTTAGTTCAATATATTTCTGAAGGGACTGCGTGCATCTATGTCATCTTATTCCCCTCCCCCCTCACCAAAAAAGAAATTGTGGACCCTCTGATTTATACTACCTCTGAATGACAGTTGTTCACATCCTAAAAGAAGTCAAATCATCACGTTCCTTTGGGAAAATCTTTCAGTTCAGGGACAAAAGGAGACTGCAGAGGTATGAATCTTATTTTAATACAGACAGACTCCTTTGCATCAGACTTGAACGAGGCTCCCTAAAGTTTCCGATGTCCAATTTCATTGAAAGCAGCTGGCTAAGGCTTTCTTCCAAAGCACCTGAGAGTGTGCTCAAACTTCACACTTGATCCTTTGACCTCTTGTGCTACCTACAACCGTCTTTAAGGATCCTAAAGGTATGTGTCCCTCCCCACCCCACCCCCACGTTTTCCATTGGTCAACTTACCTTGGTTCGTGTTATATTGCTGCCTCCCCAGAAAACAACTCCAGGGGCACCCAAAGCAACACATTCACCAAGTATATTCACAAGTTCATACTGGCAAAAGGGATACAAAGGGTTAGCAGATAACATGAAAATGATGTCAAATGCAGCAACACCAAAGTAAGCATTTCTATCTAAAATGGAAGTGCAGTAAATGTTGATGTGAGCATTCTAATGTAATGATTTCTCCAGTGTACTCCTGCTCCTAACATAGCCATTGTTCCTTGATAATAAAAGCACACTCCATATTGTGGTCTTAAGGACTATCAATGAAAGCAGAGGTTGGGGAAGGAGTGGGAGAGGAGAAGCTAGTGAGAAGGGTTAAGTTAGTATATCACTTCTGCTCCCTAATTTTTCAATGGTGCTAAGATTTTGTGATCTCATTAGAAGTAAGCATTACCTAATTCATTTAATAAAGTAGATCTGATTCTTGGCACACATAAAATATTGGCTTAATTTTTTCCCTTCAAAACTGAGGATAAAATCCATTCAAAGTCAAGTGTGGACATTACTGTAAAGCGCTCCCCCCCCCCCCCACCACACACACACACATACACACACACACACACAATTCCTTAATTTACTTACCTCAGGAAGGAAAATGTGTTGTACATCAGCATAAACTGGGCGAGCATAAAAATAAATCGGAATTGGGTTTTCAGGATCTTGGAAATTAGAAATCCGAAGGGCTTCCTGAACACGGTTCCGGATAAAGTGTGCAACAATGGGCATAGCCTTTATACGGTAGCTCAAATAAATGTTTGGATAAAGGGCAGTGCTTTCTTTCCACAACCATGAAAGCTGGTCATTTCTCAACTTTTCTGTCAAGTAGCACCTTGCATCATAATCGGGTCTTGTGTAGTTATGGTTGTAACACTCAGGGTAATTATAAAATCCCCATAAAAATTGTGGACGAATTCGTTTTGCCAATCGTATAGTCTCTTGAAAAAAATTCTTTCCCGCTGTTTGAAAATCCTCTTTGGCTATCTGCGTGGCTTCAGAGATCTTGAACGGTCCCTTTAGTTCTTGAACCAACTGAATCGATAAATCCTTGTAGATGGTTTTTGTCTGCCAATTCCTCTCCCAGGTGAGCCTCCATTCCTCCCAGTCAAAGATTCCCATGCCTGTCAGATTTGCTTGTACAACAGAGACAATGTCTTTCTCGGCTTTGGTCAAATGTTTTGTCAAATTTCCCAACTGGGGAAGGCCACCATTCACACATATGCCTAATTTTTCAAATATAAAAGGGTAAACGCCAAACTTAGCAGGATGAAATAGGACAAGGTTTTGCCCTGGTGTCTGAATTCTGTGGCTTCCTGTTACGGAAAAGATTCTCATATCAATTGACACATTAAATTTAGTGGGGCATGCTTCCACAGGAGAATTCCAGGCCCAGACAATAGTATCATTTGAGAATAGACGTGGTGCTGCATATTGTTGAGTCAGGCAGCATGGGAGCAGAAGGAAGACCAGCACTGTCTGGAACGCACCACTGCACCCCACGCTCTCAGTGGAGATGTGTTTGATGCCTAACACTCCCATTTTAATAAGTGATTATGGAAATCACTTGTTTGTTCCTGCACCCTTACTCAATATTTGGAGCAAGATTGAAAAGTATAACAGGATAAGGTAATGTGAATGAATATGGCAGCAATATACTACATGTAAATATTAGTCTTCTTACTTCATAGAATTATTTTGCAAGTTGATTCATCCACAACTGAAAAGAATGAATGTGGGAGTTATTTTAAAACTGCATTTCTATATCAAAGATACCCACTTTATCTAGTTTCCCACTTGATGCACAAAAGTTGGATTTTGGAAAATGAGGACCTACTTTTATATTTGAATCAATAAAATTATTTTCTCCATGTAAATTGCATAATGGCTAACATTTTTTCATCTGAAATTGCCATTGTACCTGAGAAAAGGCAAATTCAGCTATTTATATATTTTTTTTCTTTCCAAGGTAAGAAAAAAATTGCACCAATCTCTTAGTCAAGCCTGTGAAATGATAAGCTCCAAGCAATAGCACTCTCCTGGGAGTCAATGCATCAGAGAGCCTCATCCTCTACTCAGAAAAGTGTTTGTGTTCCCTCCTGCTGAAGCTCAGCATTCTGATACTCTCTGTTTTTGTCTTTATCTTCCCCTGTAGACCATAGACAAAATCGCTAAAATATTAATGTTTCTTTATTTGCCCTCAAAGGGTTGTGAGCAAACCCTTTGTGTGAGAATGTGTCATGGAAAGCAGGAGACCTGACAAGGACTGCATCTCAACCTGCCTTCAATAAAGTCTCAGCCTTGCAGTATATGTTCCTTGAGCCTCCCAGTTTGTTCCTTTGTCCTTTATCTCTAAATCTGTCTTTGTCCGTGGCAGATCGTGCCCCTCCTGATCATTGTTCTTGTGAAAGAGCTGGTCTCCTTAATCTCCCATCAGACAAAGAACAGGCTATGAAGTAGAAACAGGCTGACCAATTTTGGGGATTAGCCACCCAACACCTTATAAAGAACAGCAAAACATTGAAAGTGATAGTACCTCTCTGGCTGAAAGGCATCAAAATATAACTGAGGAAGAGCTGCCTCCTCAAAACAGAGGTTGCCGTAAAGACATGGGTGGACTAAGCCTCGGGACCTTCGTTTGCCAACAGAGCACAACTTAAAGGAAGAAGATACCTTTCCAAATACTCATTCATAATCAGAGAATATTTACCACAATGTCAGCTAAAAGATGACTTTTCCTTTTTAGAGGGTCCCTGATGACTTTTCCTTTTTAGAGGGTCCCTGAAAGGAAAACCACCATCCCTTCTTCTTCTTGTGGTCTTATGCCACTGTAAATGTGCTCCTTGGACTACATTTATAGTCACACGCTCATTGACAATAACCTCAAATAGATTGTGTCCCATGGGTTTTCAACCAGGAATATGTTCCTTTACCTGAGCAAGTTTTCTATTCATTTTTAACCCGTAAAAAAGAATGGCCCTAAATATAACACTGTAGGATTGTGAGGTGACGTGTCCATTTCAACTTATAGCAAATCCACGTGACAGAGTGCAAATATTGTTTGTTACTTTGACACACCTCAATAGAGTCATACATCATTTATTGCCTGGACAACGAGCAGCCTTTTCTCAATCAACAGATTAAATGGTACTAAGTCATTAGGCAGTCTGGGACCGACCATTTATGAGCTCCTCATACTTTAGAGAAAAAAATTTCCATTCTTATTTCAAAAATAATAACTTTGTTTTCTTTCTGCTATAGAACCTGATATGACTTTTTTTGGTTAAAGTATTAGAAATGATGCAATATGCCACAATTTTAAGTCTATCTTTTTAGTAAATAGATTTTCTGCTATTTCATTGTGCCTGCTTTGGAAAACATAAGGAGTCAATGCCATTGATGGCCAAAAGGCTAGTGGCACAATGTCATCAGTTGTTCTGTGAGAGAAACCTGCAGATCTGTTCCCATAAAGACTACAGTCTGTATGCTTCTATGGGGACCTAAGCCACAGGGGAGACTGGGCAAACAACCACAGGGCCTGTCACACTATCTTCCTACAGACAGTGACAAAGGACATTTCGGGAGACACACAGCAGGGAAGCAAGGCGGTCTGAGTCCCAAAAATAGACCAAATCAAGAAGGAAACACTCCTGGCTGGACGGTCTGGAGGAGAGAACAACTGGACCGAGGGTTCCTAACAGCTATGGGGGGAGGGGAGCATGGATAGACTCAGGGATGGAGGGAACAACCAGTGGCCCACAATCGGTGGGGAAAAGAGGACGAGAGGCCTAATAGGGCCAAAGTAAGTGTAATGTAACAGAGAGGAAGTTATGAAACTCAAATGAAGACTGACCACAAAGGAGGGACAGGAGGAAGGCAGAAGGAAATGGAGGAAGGAAAGAGAAGGTAAAGAACACTTGTAGAGGTCTAAACACAGGTATCTATGTATGTAAAAATAATTATTTGTGAAAAGGTGGGAATAAATTCAGGAACACATAGTTATAGGCTTAGTCTAAGGCAGCAGCTGGACCTTGGGCCCCCACCCAGTCACTCACTCAATGAATCTGGCCATGATGCTTACCGTTCCAATATGATCACTGAAGTCAAATAGGTGCATAAGCAAATGTGGCAAAGAAAACCCAGATATCAAAAGATATACAATCTGGGGTCTCAAAGCCTGAAGATGAACAATCAAGTAGCGGAGAAGTATCCAAGTCCACACAGAAGAAGCACACCAGCCAGTATGGCCGAGAGGAGTCAAAAGGATCAGGTCTGAGGCATCAAACAAAAAACCAATATTACTGTGTATGCACTTTCCTGAGATGATCACTGAGGACAAGTGGGGACAGGAGAAAGAGTGGTGAAGATGGTTAATGGTATCCTGTTAGCAAGACATAAAGCCTGAGGCCTCAAAGGCTTGAGGGTGAGGAAACAGTGCAACAAGGCCTACCATAGAAGAAGCACACCAGCCTGTGCTACCATGAGGAGTGGAAAGAACCAGGCTATCAGGCATCAAGGAACAAAAAGGATATCATTAAGTGCCCACCCTCCTGTCATGATCACTGAGGAAAAAAGGGTGCAGATGCAGACCTAGCCAAGGAAATAGATGGCGCCCAGCCAACAAACAATAAAGTAGCTGGGACCTTAAAGGCTAGAAGGTGAACAAATGTCCATCCAGCGCAGAAACAGCAAAGTCCACACAGAAGAAGTACACCCACCTATGTGATCATGAGGGGTCGATGGGAGCGGACATCAAACACCAAAGAACAAGGATTTTATCAGTAAGAATGAAGGGACGAGCAGGGTGGAGACCCAAACCCCACTTGGGGGCAACTGGACACCCCTTTACAGGGGACTCATGGGGAGGGGAAGGGACAATCAAGGGCAGTGAGGTAGCAATGAAGCATAAAACTTTCCTCTATTTCTTGAAGGTTTCCTTCCCCCAAGCACCACGGTCCCAACTCTGCCCTGCAGCTCCAGCTGCACTAGAGGAGGCACACTGGCAGAGATGGGAGCTGGAAATACAGGGAACTCGGGGTGGATAAACCCCTCGGGTCATTGGTGGGAGTGGAGTTGCTGGGTGGGTGGAGGGAGGGTGGGGTGGAGAGAGGAAGCCAGCTGTGGGGATCTGCAGACTGTCTCCTATCTGGAGGGCAGACGTAGAAAGGAGTGGGCAGGGGGAGATGTCGGGCAGTGTAAGATATGACAAAACAATAATGACTGCAGAGTAATGAGGACTGGGGGGAGGGGAGAAAGGTTGGAGGGGGAATGAAGGGGGCCTCATATCAAGGGCCCAAAGGAAAGGCAGATGTTGGGAGAACGCTGACGAGGACAGGCAAGTGGGGGTGCTTGGCACAGTATATGTAACTATGTATTGAACTATGTATGCTGAAAAGCAATGTATGAGCACCCAATAAAATGATTTAAAAAAAAAGACTACTGTCTGATAAATCCTATGGGGAAGTTCTATCAGATTTCTTTTAATTCTGTTGAATGGATTTGCTGCAAGTTGGAAACAGCTTGACAGCACAAACTAAAACAAAGCAAGAACCTATAATAATAATTGAAATCACAGAAGAAGAATTAGCATTTCTTTAACTAAAGACACTCAGACATATGCAAAAAATCACCATTGGGGCACATTGACGCTGTTAGTACAAAGATAAGAGAGAGAACAAAAGGACAATGACTATGGTATCAATAACATTTGATAAAAGAGACCCTCCACAAAAAAAAGGAGAGGGTCAAGGAAAGAGGAATTAGCATGCTACTCCAAGTGTTATCAGCTTCCTTGCTCATGAAGTATATGATGTCTATTTCTGATTATGTTACTTATAAGATATCATACATTTCTTCTTTTTTAGCATTCTTTTTTTGGGGGGCGAGGGGGTGCATCACTGCTCTCTGATGGTCATGGGAGCTACCCAGCACTGCTCCTGAGAGCTGCCACTGGATTTGAACCGCCAAACCCGCGGGCCGCAGTCCTGCACTCAACCACTTACACCACTGGGGCTCAGCCCGATATCATAGCTTTCTAAGAAGAATATTTTATAAAAGACATTCCTGAAAAGATTTTCTCTGAATTGGAAATTATATAAACTTTTAAGAGCTTAAACTTTCACATGGATTTCTGCGCATGGGGAATTATACAGAACTCTTTAAGAGTTATCAAAAACCATGGGTTTGGATTCATTCTAACTGATAACTGGAGGTAGAAGACAGTCTTTAGGTCGAAGTGATAAACTAAATGCTGAAAAAGTGATGAAAAACACAAGAGAAAAAAAAGACTGTTCACCTGAATTTTGACATTGACTCGAGGGCAGGCAATATAGATTTTTTAGTTGACTTCCCAATATTACTTCCTGTCAATATTTTCTGTATTCTGATTAAAGAATTTCATGAGGGTTGAAACTAGAAAAATCACTTATGAAACATTATGAACAGGAAAGCACTGACAGATATAGTGCCAGAGGCACGCAACATACAGCTGAAGAAGAACTCCCTCTTCAAAACAGAAGTGACCACAGTGACATGGATAGAGGCCTTCATTTGTAAACACACATTCACACAAATACTGAAAATAATGTCACCTAGGAAAATGCTTCCTTTCTTTTTTCTTTTTGTTGTTTGTTTTTGTTTTGAATTGATGGTGAAAAAAGAAAAAGCATCGCCACTTTTTTTTCTTTATTGCCACTGTAATTTTGTGTTTCATTCTTCACAATTCTTGCAAGAACTGCAA
Organism: Nesogale talazaci; assembly: GCA_004026705.1. Taxonomy (NCBI): domain Eukaryota; kingdom Metazoa; phylum Chordata; class Mammalia; order Afrosoricida; family Tenrecidae; genus Nesogale; species Nesogale talazaci. The sequence continues at coordinate 81,922 of PVJH01005062.1, read as the reverse complement.
GCTAGATACCACACTGTTAGTTTCTCCTTCATCAACTCTGACTGTCCGGAGCCATCCACCCTGGACATGCTTGACCTTGCTACAGTCACTAGTCTGAACTGTGTTACTGTTTGTTGCCTGAGCTTAGTAGTCTGTTATCTTTAAACTCTAACTGTAAACTGTAAACAGTAACTGTAAACTGTTAATTGTAACTGTAAACAGCCCCTTTCGCACATCTTATTTGGCACTCATCTAGGATTGGCCTCCTGTTGACTTTACCTTATTAGCATAAGCTGTGACCTTTACTCCTGGCTATATATACCCTGAGTTTTGCCCCAATAAACGAGACTTGATCAGAATCCTGTCTTGTCTCCATTTCTTGCGTCTCCTGTCCCCCCAATTCCCGGTCCTCCTTCCAGGACTTGCGAATTACAGACCTGCAGGCCGGGACACGTGGCGCCCAACGTGGGGCAGGAATCAAGTTCATATGAGGAAAATGTGGTACCAGAATTAAGCTTAAATGAAAATATGGTACAGTTAACTGAAGTTTTAAAGACGCGAGGAGTAAAGGTTAAGAAAAAGAATTTGTTTAAATTTTTTGACTTTATTAAAAATTTATGTCCTTGGTTCCCATTAGAAGGGACGATTGATATTAGGAACTGGAAAAGAGTAGGGAACACAAGCCTTAAGCCCTGGAGTGAACGGTCCTTTGCCCCTGAAACTTTTGGATTGATTTTAGGAAGAAGTAGTGTTACCATGAAAGGTTTGCAGATTTACCCTGGAGTAATTGATAATGATTTCACTGGAGAAATTAAAATTATGGCCAAAGCTGCTAGTAATATCATCACTATTTCTCAGGGAGAATGAATAGCACAGTAGATTTTGCTGCCATTGATTAAGACTAATAATAAGAGTCAACACCCTAAAAGTGGCACAGGAGGTTTTGGATCCTCGGACATATATTGGGTTACTAATCAGAAACCTTACTTGACTTTATGGCTGGATGGCAAATCATTTACAGGTTTAATGGATACAGGAGCTGATGTAACCATAATCAGACAGGAAGACTGGCCCCCTAACTGGCCTACCTCAGAAACTTTAACTAATTTAAGAGGAATTGGACAAAGTAGTAATCCCAAACAAAGTTCCAAATACCTCACTTGGAGGGACAAAGAAAACAATTCAGGCCTGATCAAACCCTATGTTATCCCCGGAATGCCTGCTAACCTTTGGGGCAGAGATTTGCTTTATCAAATGAAAATCATGATGTGCAGCCCTAATGATGTAGCTACTGCACAAATGCTAGCTCAGGGGTATAGCCCTGGAAAAGGGCTAGGCAAAGAAGGAAATGGTGTCCGACAACCAATTCCAGCCATGGGACAATTAGACAAAAAGGGCTTTGGAAATTTTTGATTTTGGCCATTGACATGGCTGCACCCCAAGGGTGCGCTGATTCAATCACTTGGAAATCAGCTGAACCTGTTTGGGTTGATCAATGGCCCATGATCAGTGAAAAGTTGATTGCCGCCCAGCAGTTAGTGCAGGAACAGTTAATGCGGGGTATATCACAGAAAGTACTTCTCCGTGGAATTCTCCTATATTTGTCGTAAGGGAAAAGTCAGGGAAATGGAGACTTCTGCAAGACTTAAAGGCTGTCAACGCCACCATGGTACTAATGGGCACCCTTCAGCCTGGGCTGCCTTCCCCCGAAGCAATCCCTCAAGGGTATTTTAAAGTTGTTATAGATCTTAAAGACTGCTTTTTCACAATTCCTTTGCATCCTGATGATCAAAAGAGATTTGCTTTTAGTGTACCGTCCATAAACTTTAAAGAACCAATGAAATGCTACCAGTGGAAAGTGTTGCCTCAGGGAATGGCTAATAGTCCCACCTTGTGTCAGAAGTATGTAGCTGCTGCTATACAACCTATCAGGGACCGTTGGGATATGATGTATATTATTCATTACATGGATGATATATTGATAGCAGGGCACATTGGGGAGCTTGTCTTGCAGTGCTTTGCTCAACTCAAACAGGAATTGATGAAAGCTGGACTGCAGATAGCCCCAGAGAAGATGCAGCTGCAGGATCCATATACCTATTTGGATTTTCAAATAAACGGACCAAAAATTATTAATCAAAAGGCTGTCATCTGTAGAGATCAATTAAAGACTCTTAATGATTTCCAAAAGCTCTTAGGAGATATAAATTGGCTCTGGCCGTATTTAAAACTGACCACGGGTGATCTGAAACCCCTGTTTAACATTTTAAAAGGTGATCCCCATCCTAAATCTCTCAGATCGATCTCTGAGGAGGCATTGATTGCACTCCAGTTAGTAGAAGATGCCATTGCGGCCCAGTTTGTCACTAGTATAGACTACAATCAGCCTTTAGCATTTATAATTTTCAATACAACAGTCACACCTACTGGCCTCTTTTGGCAAGGCAGCCCAATTATGTGGATCCATTTGCCCTCTTCCCCCAAAAAGTTCTTGCTTCCCTATTATGATGCTATAGCGAATTTAATTATCATGGGAAGAGAAGATGGCCACCAATATTTTGGTATAGAGCCTTTAAATATCATACAACCCTATTCCAAATTCCAGATTAATTGGTTATTGCAGAACACGGAGACATGGCCAGTAGCTTGCGCCTCTTAAGCAGATAGTTTGGATAATCACTATCCACCAAATAAATTAATTCAGTTTTGCAAATTACATGCCTTTGTTTTCCGCAAAGTTACTACTAAAGAACCTTTGGATGATGCTTTACTAGTGTTCACGGATGGGCCATCCACAGGAATTGCTGCCTATTCCTTTGTTAACCAAGTAATTAAGTTTAAAACGAATTTTACCTCTGCTCAATTGGTAGAGTTACAAGCTATGATTGCAGATTTATCGGCCTTTCCCAATCAGGTGCTTAATATTTATACTGACAGTGCTTATCTGGCTCATTCGGTACCCTTTTTAGAAACTGTTGGGCAGATCAAACGTGTCAGAAATGGCTAAATTATTTTTGCACTGCCAGCAACTCATTCATAGAAGAACTGCTCCTTTTTTCTTAGGACATATTAGGGCTCATTTGGGCCTACCAGGGCCTCTGGCTTGAGGTAATGAGATCCCTGATACAGCTACAAAAATGGTGGCCATGGTTATGGCCAGCAATTTACAACAGTCCCAAGCCGCTCATGCCTTGCATCATTTGAATGCCCAGTCCCTAAGACTGATGTTTAAAATAACTAGAGAACAAGCCAGACAGATTGCTAAGCAATGTGCTTCTTGTGTGACATTTCTGCCAGTCCCCCATTTGGGAATTAACCCTAAGGGACTAGTACCTAACTCGATCTGGCAAATGGATGTCACCCACTATGCAGAGTTTGGGAATCTCAAATATATTCATGTATGCATAGACACCTATAGTGGGTTTATTCTCACTACCCTCCAAACAGGAGAGGCTACCAAGCATGTTGTGATCCCTCTGTTGCATTGTTTTTCTGTTTTGGGAGTTCCCAAGCAAATACAGACAGACAATGGCCCTGGCTATACAGCAAAAGCTTTTAAAAATTTCTGTGATCAATTACAGGTAAAGCATATTACGGGAATCCTTTACAACCCTCAGCGGCAAGGTATAGTTGAAAAAGCCCATTTATCCTTGAAAACTACATTTGAAAAAGTAAAAAAGGGGGAATGTTACCCCACTAAAGGTACCCCCAGAAACATTCTTAACCATACTCTTTTTATAAGAAATTTTTTAACATTGGACGATCACGGGAAATCTGCTGCAGATTGTTTTGGGCATCCTGAATCTCAAAAGCAATTTGCCATGGTAAAATGGAGAGACCCACTGGACAATTCATGGCATGGCCCAGACCCAGTATTGATCTGGGGAAGGGACTCAGTCTGCATTTACTCTCAAGAATATGATGCAGCCAGATGGCTGCCAGGAGGACTGGTGAAACAAATTGATGACAAACATCGATCCAGGGAAGAGATTTCTCCCTAAGAGTATATTCTTTTCTGTTTTTACAGAAATGTATCCTGAAAAAAATGCAACAGGATACCCCATCCCTCTTGCATTACCTAGTCCTTTTATTAACTATTCTGAAGGTAGTTATTGTGACTTGACTTCTCCTTTAACAATCCAACCTTTGCAGTTTATTTAATGTGACTTGTTTATTTTCCTCCTTCCTTAACAATACTTGTGAGATTATGTGGAATTGGCAGGATTTATTTCTTGTTCTAGTATTATTAATGTTATGGGCTTCTTATGTGCCCTTTATAGTTCAGTTTTTGTTTGTGGCAACAATAGGGCTTTTACCCAGTTGTCCAGCATTTGGACAGAGTTATGTGTGTTAATCTCTCTTCTTCCAGGCATAGATATTAAGCCTGTCCCTATACCTGCTATTGATCACATGGCAGGAAAAGCTAAAAGGGCAGTGTAACTAGTTCCCCTATTTGTAAGATTAGAGATCATTACTGCAGTGGCCTTTGGAACTGCAGGATACCAAATTATCTAGGCAGCTAATATCAGATATGCAGGCCTCATCAGGCACTATACAAGATTTGCAAGATCAGGTAGATTCTTTAGCAGAAGTACTATTACAAAATAGAAGAGGCTTAGATTTACTTGCTGCAGAGTAGGGAGGTATTTGCTTGGTTTTACAGGAAAGATGCTGTTTTCATGCCAACAAAATCAAGCGGCTGCAAGAAGACTTGGCAAAGAGAAGAAAGGAGTTAACCATCAATCCACTGTGGACTGGGCTCAATGGACTGTTGCATTACCTCTTGCCACTTTTGGGCCCCCTCACTAGTTTACTGTTTTTGCTTTCATATTTCAACAAACTCATGGCATTTATTAAGTAACAGATTGAGACCATTCAAGCAAGGCCCCTTCAAATTCATTATCATCGCTTGGAGTTGAGCGATCTTGAACAGAGTGGCACACACAACTATGGTGTGATAAGACCCTCTGCCTCTGTGAGCTGAACTTGACAGCCAATGACGGGTAAGATCAGGAGCACTCTTTACCAACCTAAGATAGGCCATGGTCACATTAGAAGGCCATTGACCGATGACGGGTAAGGACTGAGTGTGTGTCCTGGCAACCTAAGACAGGCGGAGTTCCCGGGAGGATATTATTTGAAAAAATAAAAAAGGGGGACCTGTCCGGAGCCATCTAGCCCGGACATGCTTGACCTTGCTACAGTCACTAGTCTGAACTCTGTTACCGTTTGTTGCCTGAGCTTAGTAGTCTGTTATCTTTAAACTCTAACTGTAAACTGTAAACAGTAACTGAAAACTGTTAACTGTAACTGTAAACAGCCCCTTTCATGCATCTTATTTGGCACTTGTCTAGGATTGGCCCCCTGTTGACTTTACCTCATTAGCATAAGCTGTGACCTTTACTCCTGACCATTGGCTATATATACCCTGAATTTTGCCCCAATAAACGAGACTTGATCAGAATCCTGTCTTGTCTCCATTTCTCGCGTCTCCTGTCCCCCCAATTTCCGGTCCTCCTTCCAGGACTTGCGAATTACGGACCCGCAGGCCAGGACACCTGACAACAAGGTTAGATTTAATAGCTGAAAGAGCTCTGTGGAAATGCTGTCTTTAAAATATCCCAGGGTTGTGTTCTAGAGTGCCAACCATAAGGGCACCGATACCTCTTTATCAGGCCTCACTTCTGCACTGTTCACTCTGGTACTTGACAGTATTGACCTATGCCAATGTCTGCCTCAGCTCTGATACTAAAACTGGGTAAGGATCCCACAAGGATTAAGAACTACAGACCAGTATTCTTTTTTTTTTTGTTTTTTGGGCATCACTGCCTCTGGTGGTTGTGGGCACTACCCAGTGCTGCTCCTGAGAGCTGCCACTGGATTTGAACCGCCAAGCCCGTGGGCCGCAATCCTGCACTCCACCACTTACGCCGCCAGGGCTCAGCCCGAGACCAATATTCTTAATGAACCTTGATGCATCAATACTTAACAAAACGCAAAAGTATATAAAACAAATAATTCACCATGACCAAGTGGATTTCATGCCAGTGATGCATGGGTGGATTAAAATATGAAAGACCATTAGTATCATTCACCACATTGACAAGAAAAACTATAAGAAAAACATGGTAATATTGATAGATGTGGAAAAACCATTTGATAGCATCCAGCACCAATTCCTCTTTAAGAAACTCAAGAAGATAGAAAATGAAGGAAAATTACTCAAGGTAATGTAAGTAATATATGAAAAACCAAAAACAATAGAAATCCCCCTGAAAAAGGGAACCAGACCAAGATGCTTCTTGTTCCCTCTCCTATTTAACACCATACTGGAGGTTTTCGCCAGCAGCACAAGGCAAAGAAAAGACATTAAAGGCATTTGCCTGGGGAAAAAAGAGCTAAAACTATTGCTATATGCAGATCAAATGATTTTGTATATGGAAAGTTCCCAAAGCTCCACAAGGGAAATACTAGAAGCAATAGAGGAACATGGTAGAGTAGCAAGATACAAGATGAACAAACAGAAGTCTATTGGACTGCTATATACATCACATAAAATAACAGAAGGGATAAAAAAGGTGCTACCCTTCACAACAGCCAAGCACAAACTGAAATATCTAGTGATATACCTGACTAAAAGAACAAAAGATTCATACGAGAAAAACAACACAACATTCTTACATGAAACCAATAGTGACCTCAACAAATGGAAAATTATCCCATGTTCATGGATTGGAAGACTCAATATAGTAAAGATGTCAGTTCTACCCAAGGCACTATATACATTTAATGTGATCCTGATAAAATTACCCTCAACTTTCTTCAAGGAAATGGAAAAACTGATTTCATCTGGAGTGGGAAGAAGCCCGGAATTATCAGAGAGCTCAAGAAGAAGGACACAGTGGGAGGGCTTACTTTACTTACCTTTAGTAAATATTATACAGCCAAATATTATACAAATATTATACAGTGGTCAAAACTCCATGGCTCAATGACAGATACTCAGGCCAATTGAAAAGAGCCCAAAACCCAGAAATAAAATCATTAGCACAAACACAACTGATATTTAATAAGTTCCCAAGGATTATCAAATGGGAAGCAGGTGCTCTCTTCAACAAGTAAAAATGAATATCTACTGCAGAAAAGTGAAACAAGACCCTTTTCTCACTCCACACACAAGAATAAACTCAAGGTGTACTATTGATTGCAAGATAAAACTCTAAATATTAGGGTAATCAATTGGGAAGTGGGACCAACCTGAGAAATTTGGCTCAGGGAATACATAAACTATCAGAAATATAGAAGAACACTCAACAGATAAGTCAAAACTGGTACATACACTTTTGTCAACAAGGTAAACACCTGTATACATTGAAAGAATTCACCAAGTAACTAAGAAGGAAAAGCATCTTCAGCATTGACCCATGAGACAAAGACCTTATTACTAATATCTACAATACTCTGCTAGCTTCCAAAAAGAAAAAAGCTAATTTCCCACTGAGGAGGTGGGCAAAGGACCTTAATAGAAGTTTCACAAAGACAGAAATCTGAATGTCCAATAAGCATATGAGAAATTGTCTCTGATTATTAGCATAAGAGAAATGCAAATTAGAACAACAATGAGATACCACTTAACACCCTGAAAGATAACCCCGTTCAAAAAAGTCAGAAAGCAGCAAGTGTTGGAGGGGCAATGGTTAGATGGGGTCTCTCATCCACTGCTGTTGGATCAGAAGGTTTGTACAGTCACAATGGAAATTGATTTGGTAATATTTAAAATAGATGGAAATTGAGCTACTTTATGACCCAGCATTCTTCCGATTGGGCATATACCCTGAAGAGGCAAAAAACAAACCATGGCCAGACATCTGTGCTCCAATGTTCATTGGTGAACAGTTCATAATTACAAGGAGTTGAAAACTATCCAAATTTCCATCAACAGAAGAATGGATTAAAAACTGTATTGCATACATACAATGGTGTATTTATCATGCATTAATACTAAAAAGCAGTGATGAATACATGAAACATATCACTGCATGGGAAGAACTGGAGGAATTTATGCTAAACTAAGTAAGCCAAGCAAAAAGGACAAGTATAATTAAGTCCAATGAGATGAGCTTAAAAAAATGCTAAAGGGTCATAGAGAAAAAGCTACTGCATACATACCCTCCTCCTGGAGTAAGGTCCAGGTAGTATGACAGCAACCAGACCAAATTCAGGGATACATATTATAGCCAACTAAAAAGGAGTGGGGAAAAAGAAAAAATAAAGAAATGGGAAGCAGGGGAACAGGCACTAACCCGTCCAAGAGGATGGTATTGCTTCTATCTCCACAAGGAAAAAGACACTAAATTTCAACACAGTGCTCCAAAATGTGAATGCAACATACTGGCATGAAACAGAGAACCAGTACAGAGGTTTGAGGGGCTGATCCCAAGCCCAACTCCATAGATAGCCTAAAGAAGTTACTTCAGAGGAAAGTACTGAAGCTATAACTGAGGAAGAGGGACTTGGCTGATCAGAGCACACAGCCACAAATGAAAGGGGAGGAAGAAAGTGTGAAACACATCGTGTCCCTCCAACCCTTGAAGACAATATCCCGACTTAGAACAGCCAATGCACAGAGAAGACCATATGGCGATGAGACATGCCATCTCTCACTGATCCATAGGCCTACAGGAGGCAACACTGCAAACACAGTGGGAAATGCACCTGATCTTACCACACCACATGCAGGCAAAAACACTGAGTGCAACAGAACTGCAAGGGGAGCAGAGTAAGGAACTCCTAAGGGAGTACAAGAAATAGACTGTGGGGCCAAGCATGACACCCCATTAAACTTGACCAGAAAACACTCTTAGAAGTCAACAAACAGACTTTGACCTATTTACAGGCTTTTATCTCTTTTTCTGTCATTTTTCAACTGTTTTCTTTTCTTTTGTTACTTTGTTTTGCTCTGCCTTGTTTTTGTGTATATTATTATCTCTGCAGGTGGATCAAGCTGAGGTAGGCTTGATAAACAATCTGGAGGAGAAAACAACCAGACCCATGGAGAGGGAGAGGTGGGAGAAAGGGAGTTGTGTTAAACCCAGGGGCAAGAGAACTAGGGATCCAAAATTGGTGGTGAGGAAGGTGTAAGAAGCCTGGTAGGGTTTAATCAAGGGCAATATAACCAAGAGGAATTGCTGAATATGAAGAGTGAGCATGATTGTCAGACAAGAAAAAAGCAAAAGGAACTGGATGGTAAAGAGCATTTATAGAGGTCTAAATGCAGGCATGTACATATGCAAATATATTTATGCACGAAGATAAGGAAGTGGATCTATATGCAAATATTTATGGGTTTAGTATTAACAAATAAGTGGACATTGGGCCTCCACTCAAGTACTCCCTCAATATAAGAACACTCTCTTTTGTTAAACTCACTCACCCTATATGCTCACCTTCCCAATATGATCTCTGAAGACAAATGGGTGCATAAACAATCTGGTAAAGAAAGATAATGTTGCCTGACTAGCAAAAGATATAGTATCTCGGGTTTTAAAGGGTTGAAGGTAACAAGCAGTCAGGCCATCTAGCTCAGAAGCACACCAGCCAAAAAACCTTTTCATTGTGAGTGAGGGGGAGTGTGGAGTGGGGACCCAATGTCTATCTGTAGGCAACTGGACATCCCTTTACAGAAGGGTTTGCAGGGAGGAGATGAACCAATCAGAGTGCAGTATAGAAATGATGAAACATACAACTTTCTTTTAGTTCTTAATGCTTCCATCTCCACTCCCCCACTACCATGATCCCAACTCTACCTTACAAATCTGGCTAGATCAAAAGATAAACACTGGTATAAATAGGAACTGGACATATAGGGAATCCAGGACAGATGATCCCTGAAAAAATGTACCATGTATCATTTAGCATTCAGTAATTTTACATTTATTTGTATAGAAGCAAGATATTTAGATGTTGAAATTCAAGGAGTAGACTAGAGCCTTTATTTTTAGTTAGATCAGTAGTAGATGACTGTGTGAAGGTACAAAAAGGATTTTAGTGTTGCACCAGAAATAGAGCCTTAGTGACATAGTGGTTGTGTTGGATAGATGACCACAATGGGCACTTCTACTTATAGGGCCAATATGAGTGAGAATGGATTCTGTGGCCAAGAGTTTTCAGCCAGGCATACGTTCCTTTACTTGAGCAAGATTTCCATTCATCTTCCTGCCTTAAAAAAAGAAATGGCCCTAAAGATAACACTCTAGAGTTGTTAGATATCATAGAGTCCATTTCCGTTCATCACACACCCACGTGGCAGGGTTGCCCCATAGGGTTGCCTTGGCTGCAATTGTCATGGAAGCAGATGACCAGCTCTTGGGTTTGACCTGCCAAACTTTTGGTTAGCATCCAAGTGCTTAACCATTTGCACCGCCAAACTTATTGAATAGAACTCTTTAGGATAAAATGAAATCATAGACAAGCTACCGTCTTATATGTTTATAAAAATGGTTTCCCACTAATGTTTTTAATATCCTGCTTTTGATTGATTAAGCTCTAATGGACTTCCTTACTCTGAACCTAGAAAATATTGGCCTAAAATTATATTGGGTAGCTAACTCAGAAAACAACCTCACTGCCATCCAGTTGAAGTCAAAATTTCAAGGCTGCAGGCTTCTAAGAGTTTTACTCTGTATTTTTAATTACTTGTGCAGCACTGCTATCTCAGGGAGAGGGAGAAGGACAGATATACAAAGATTTCAGTAATTTGTAAGCAAATGTGGATTGGGTGTTATTTTCAGAAAATCCAACCAAATGAGACAATCTCCTTAGCAAATATTGGAGAAGTTCCAACAAGAGGAAATCCTGAGTTCCCTGGAAGTTAGAGAAACAACATAAAAGATTTGTGCACAAAACTGTGCTTTCTTTACATTGGAAATTAGCCAGGATGGGCCCTTGTTTCTGTTTCTCACCCCCTTCACCTATGACCAGTGGCCAAAGCTACTTCAGTGGCAAAAGCCTGCATGAGTCAATCCTTTCCAGCCACATTTCCCTCACCTGGAACTGCCCTGGGAGTTCTGTGCAGATAGCAGAACTCGTGAGCGACTTGGAACTGACATCTTCACTACCCAAGTAGTACTTTTCACCATTAAGATTTTCTTTTATTCTCCTCAGGAGACATGTAAGCATCTCACCTCTACTACAGAATCAGAAATCCCCACCAAACTACAGATTATTTTTCAATTCTTTGGATTTAATATTCTTCTTTTATGTTAATCTATATTCTTTTTGACTCTCAGATTCTTTCCAAGAGGTTCTGCCCCTTATGTAGACAGAAAAGAGGTCATCAACATTCACTCAACACAGATTTCTGTTTTCTCATTCAGACTTCTATCCCTGCCCTATGAGGGTACCAACCTACTCACTTTTACATTGCCATAGCAACCAAATTCTATACCACCCACACCTAATTTAAGCCCCATCTATTGCTTTCACTCCTTATATTCTTTGCACATCCAAATATCTCCCTCTTCATCTTTTTCTCCCTTCCTTGCTTGCCTTATCCTTTTCTTTCTTTTTCTTCTTCCTTCCTTCCTTCCTTTCGTTTCTGCTTCTAGTCTATATGTATTAAGGGGTACCCCTTACCCCCAAATGGAAAAAAAGTTCCACTGGCCAGAGCTTTCATAGTACACATTTTTTCCTGCTTCAAGTAACTCTTTGAGTTAGTGTACCCAGTGGTGTTCCCTGCGAAGGTCCTTTCTGCCCACCCCCCACCCCAGTGCATTTTTTTGTAAAAGCTGTTTCTCTCAAGCTTCATTTTTTTGTGATGGCCAATTTAAGAGAACAACATACAGCTGTGAAATTTTGTTTCCTGCTTGAGAAAAATTCCACAGAAACTGTTGTAGTATTGAACTTACAAGGACAGCGCTTGGGGAAAAACTCAAGTGTACAAGCAGTTGTTTCATTTCAAAAAAGGTGAAATATTGATTGATAAAAAACTTCATTCTGGACATCTGTCAACGTCCTGAATGCATGACGATATTGACAAACTTCGTGTACTTGTGCTAGAAAACCGACAACAGGTCATTACATTAAATGGACTTTTTGGAGTCAGTTTCCACAACTTTAAAAGAGGATTTGGAAATGGGGGACTGGTTTTATCACCACCACAATGCGTCTGCTCATGCAGCTATCTCAATGTGCTAGTTTGGGGCAAATAACCATATGCCTCTCTTGTGCCATGCAATTTACTTACCTCGCTCCGTGGGACTTATTGTTTGCATAAATGAAGGAGGACATGAAAGGACAGTGACTTGACAACATAGAAGAGGTGAAGAAAACTATGAGGGAGGTGTTGTCAGCCATCCAAACAGATGAGTTTGAAAAATATTTCTGAGAATGGAATTGCAGGTTTGACAAATGCATTAAGTATAATGGACAGTATTTTGAAGGTGATAAGTTTTTTGTAAAACAGAAAATTTAAATACCTAACTTTAAAAAACAATTCTATTTGTGAGGGGAGGGGGATACTCCTCATATCCTTTACTGGTTGGCTTACTAGTTTGCTTACTGGTTTGCTTACACATTTCTCCTATCTTACTGCACTTTTTTTTGCTCTGTACCTTCCTCTCATAGTGAAATGCTTCCCCACTACCTCTCAAATCATATTACCTTTATTCTTACAAATTATTCTTACAAATTTTTAAGTCTATCCAAATGGCCCTTACTTAGTGTATTAGAACTTAGTTCTAAGTACCCCATTTTGCAAAAGGTTATGGAGAACAATTACAGCCCCAAATCAATGTTCAAGTTTCCCCAATAGATGAGGCCTCCCTTGAATTCTTTCTGATCATTAACCAGGATGCAGATAATCTTGTCCTCAAGCACAGTGCCTTGGAGAGTACATTACATCCACCCCTTCTAGAAATCTCTTTCTTGATGCTATAAATATGAAGACCACTATACTAGAGATAGAGTAGGTGAGCATGTAGTTATATTGTTATAGCATTAGGTGGCATTGAGTCAATTATGACCCACAGAGACTCTGCACCCCAGAGCTAAACACTCATCCAGCACCATCCTTATAATTGTTCCCATGCTTGAGCCTTTTGTTCCAACCACAGTGTCAATCCATCTTCCCCACCACCTTATGTTTTGCTGCTCCCCTTCTACTTTACAACACTGACTTCCTTCTCCAAGGTCTTGTCTCTTCTGACAATTTGTCCAAAGTAAGGAGCACTATAGCCATACTTCTTTCATGTCCTGAGTCATGTCTCATCAGTCTCTTTCTGACTGCTTTGGTCAGAGGGGCTTGCACCCGTCTTGCACCAGGCATGATTGAGTTCACTCTTCTGCAGTCCCACATTTAACTGTGATTTAATGATCTGTCACCAATCATGAAGTAGTGACTGTTCTCTCTGGTTCATGCCCTGTATATCCAGATTCCCAATTGTGAATCCTCAAACACCATCATGTTAATTGCCTCCCTCACCTGGATCACGTGTCTGTGTCTCTGTGTTGTTGTTGTCCCTTTTAATGCTTAATGAATCACCTACATTGTATTTCAGATGAGGTTTCTTTTGCAACAAATGATACAACAAATGGTATATTCAGAAAACAGAAATCCAAAACCATCTTCCCTGGTGGGATCTCTTGAGGGAGTAGGAAACTGAATACCAGATAAAAGGGTCTTTCCTTCCCATTCCCATGGACCCTCAGAGACTGCATAGGGGTAAGCCCTTTTAGAATTGTGAAATACTGTTTTGGGACTTCCAGAAACTTTATTACGTCTGAGACTGTTCTGCAAGTTTTCTCAGCTATGAATTGTTCTTTACTTCTCTTTTCCTTGTGTTCTTTTAATCTCTAGGTTTTCCTTGGCTTAGAATCTTCTGAAAATTGGCTCTTGTTTTCACAGAGGTAGTTTCTAATTTTGAGGGGGAGGGGTCCAGGGTCATGTGAGGTTTTTACTCTTTTAAGAACATTGTTCAGTCTTAAAAAATGGGCTAACTTGACTGGAACAGTTAGAAATTATTCAGCTACAAAAAATTATTTGCCCTGCCTTTTGAGCATTGTGCAGTTGTTAATCTTCATAACAGAATATTTCAAAAGGGAAAACTGGACAGTGAGTTATCTCACAGAAAGTAAGAGATTGGACATTTAACTTTCACCTAAAATGGTGTCTGCCTGTAATGTAAACTGCATTTTGCAAAAAAGATCAGTCAGTTGACTTCCATAGGCTATCAAGCCATCAGTATCCCTGCCAAGCAGTTTCTACTTTATAGGATCAGGGCACTAGGAGTCAGCATTGAATCAGAAATCTTTCTTTTCTTTCTAATGAAATTTCAGACATGCTAAAGAATCTAGGAAAGCTAAATTCAACAACTTTAGGGGTAGCATATGAGCATGGAACAATGCTCATACAGGAAGAAGTCCAAGCTGCACTGAAAGCCTTAGACAAAAACAAAGATCCAGAAATTAATGGAAGACCAATTGAAAAGTTTCAACAAGTTCACCAAGCACTGGAGGCACTCACTCATCGATGCCAGGAAACTTAGAAGACAGATAATTGTCAACTAACTGAAACCAGAGCCATATAGCACATGCAAGTCAAATTTTGCTGAAGATCATCCTACAAAGCTCGCAGTATTCCATTGAGAGGGAGCTGCCAGGGATTGCTGCTGCTGGATTCATAAAGGACATGTAGAAAGCGATGTCGCTGTTGCTATCAGATGGATTTCGACAGAAGGCAGAGAATGCCAGAAAGTTGTTACCTTGTGTTCTAGGAACTATATCATGGCACTTTATGGGGGGAATCATAACAAACTATGGAGAACCTTGAGAAGAATACGAAATCCAGAACATTTCATTGAGCTCATGAGGAACTTGTACATGGATCAAGATGCAGTTGTATGAAAAGAGCACTCATGGTTTAAAATCAGGAAAGGTATGTCCCACCGTTGTGTCTTCTCATCATACTTGTATACATGTATGCTGACGCAAATCATCAGAGAAGATGAATTCGGTGAAGAACATGGCATCATGATCGCAGAAAATCTTACTAACAACTTGTACTATGCAGATGATGCAATCTTGCTGTGCTGAAAATAAAGTCTTATAGCTCTTGCTGATGAAAATTCAGGATTGCAGCCTTCAGGATGAATTACACCACAATGCAAATAAAGCCAAAATCCAGCACTTCTGGGAGTTTCTATTCATTTGCAAGCATCAGTTGGGCAGTTTGTAAACCATTTAATAAGTACTGGAATGATGATTATACAGTCAAATGAGTTAAACTAGTTTGTAATATAGAGCCTAGCGAAGAGTCAATAACTACCACTAGATAACCAGCTATAAATATTTAAAAACAAAACAAAAAGAAAACGACAACAAGGAAAAACTGAGGATATATAGAATATAGTCAAGCAACTTTCTGACAGACATTAGAGATATCTTGTTTCATTTCACAAGTGATTTTAATCTAATGATAAGATGAAGTGTTAGAGATACACAGACCAAATCCGCAATGTGATTGCCAGTGGTTTGAGCCATCGTGAGAGACAGATTTTTAGTGGTTTGTGATTTTTTATATTTGGTGATTGTTGGGTTGTTACACGTTGTCCTGCTAGTGCTGACTTCCAGAAACACTGTGCACAAGTGAGAGGAGCAAAACTGAGTGCTATGCCCCTCCCGGGACAGCGTTCTCAAGTTTGTGTCCTTAGTTGTAGACAGAGCATCCACCCATCTCATTGAGAGTCTTCATACTTTTCATTGACCCTCCACTTTGCCAAGCATATAATGTCCTTCTCCAGGAACTGACCTCTCCTGATGATACATTCAAATATGTGAGACAAAGTCTCACCATCTTTATCTCCAGGGTGCTTTTAGCCTGTGTTTCTTCCAAGATAGATTTGTTCATTCTTTTGGCAGTCCATGGTGCTTTCAAAGATCATCTCTAACACCAAATTTCAAATGCATCAATTTTTCTATGATCTTCTCATTCATTGCATAGCTTTTGCATGTATGGGACACCATTCCTTGTCAATCATTCTTTGATTGTCTGATTCAAAATATCTGGTATTGGTCTGCTTTTGTTAAATATTGCTTTCTGTTCCTTATCATACACCTTCAAGCTTAACTTTTGCTGTCTTTCATATTCTGGTAGAACCAACTCTTTGGCATCTGAAGCACCAAGGGCATGACTTCAAGCATCACAGCGACATACAAGCCACCATAATACAGCAAACAGACTGCTGAATCATTCTGATATAACCAGATATTCTATTTTAAGGCAAAATGGCTTTCATCTCTTAGAACCAAATTCAAAACAGTTATCACCACTCATCTTTTCTATTTTTCTGGTATCTCAGGACATGTTAAAACTTTCAATTCGGGCCTGAGCCCTGGTGGCGTAAGTGGTTGAGTGCGGGACTGCGGCCCACCTGTGTGGCGGTTCAAATCCAGTGGCGGCTCTAAGGAGCAGCACTGGGTAGCACCCATGACCACCAGAGGCAGTGATGCGCCCCCCCCCCAAAAACAAACAAACAAACCAAAACACTTTCAATTTAGTTCTTAAAGGTGGCGGATGACAGTTTGAAAAGAGAGTCACAAGACTCGATGCTTGCCCAGGTCTGAGACTTGACTCAATGTTGTATTTTTTTCTCATTTTTCTATAACTGTCAAACCTTTAGGCAGACTTAAAAGTCCATTAAAAAATAAACATGTTTGTCTTTCATTAAGTTAAAGATATGGGAAGGATGTGTTTAACAGAGGCTTTTGACACAGTCCTCTTACTGAATATTCCCTCAACAATCCTCAGGAATGCTTTTTAAATAATTACTTTATGACCACCCTGTCAATTCCCACTTAGTCATGAATTTAAGCAAACCCTATCCAAATATTCCACATTCATTTCTTAAACAAAACCCTCCACTCCCCACACCACCATGTCCAGTGTCCTACCTCTGTGGTCGTCTCTAAGACTACCACTTCCTATCAGAATGCTGCATACTTAGTTCTTTTACCTCATAAGTATGCTTCCATTGATCTCCATTTTGGAATACTACCTGTCACTTGGTAGCAACAGTTATGTCTTCAATTCAGGAAGCTTGAAACTTCATTGCTTTTAGTTGGCAAGTTTTTTTGTGTTGATGGTTATGCAGTGAATCAGTAAAGCAGAACTTACCAAGAAAGGACAACTTTAAAGTGTTCATGGTAAAATTGTAGTAGTAACTCTATATTTGAATTCATACATACTTTGGTTCATCTCAATATGGATGTATTTCTGTAACCTGTAACAAGTAGCATGTTATAGGGTTATTGTTTTTTTCAGTAACATAGTAGCAAATCTTTTGTGTTTTCATGAAGTTTTGAAACTCTCAAGAGTATACAACAGGTCATTGAGAAACAATACTTGAATTAAAAGATATTAGAGATAAAAATTTTCACTTTTCCAGAAGTCAAATACCTTGTTTTCTAACTCAATAATATAAAAATTGACATAAACATAGAGATAAAAACTTTGCCTTGTAGGAAAATTATATAGAATAAATAGGAAAATTAGTAATGAAGCAATCAAAATTGAACAAACTTTGTTAGGATCTTAATATTTTCCATAGATTTCAAAATCATGGATTTATTTTGTTGAATAATTGCTTTTGAAGCAGATTACACAAAGAATGAAATTAACTCCTTACTGTACTAATTAAAGAAAATTAGTTTTTTGATAAGCTCAATTTTTTGCTATTTAATATTAAAGCTTATGAAAATTTTAAAGTCATTTTATTGGAAGCTTATCCAACTCTTATCACAATCAATACATACATCTATTGTATGCAAACCACATTTGTACATTTGTTGCAATCATCACTCTCAAAACACTTTCTTTCAACTTAAGTTCTTGGTATTAGCTCCGCATATTTCCCTCTCTCCATACTCCCCCTCCCACATGAAGTCTTGATAATTTATGTCATTATTATTTTTTCATATTGTACACTCTCCGGTGTCTCCCTTCATCCACTTCCCTGTTGCCTGTACCCCAGGGAGGAGGTTATATGTATATATTTGTCATTGGTTCGCCCTTTCTACTCCACCTTCCCTCCAGACTCCCAGTATCATCACTCTCACCTCTAGTTCTCAAGGGATCATCTGTCCTGAATTCCCCATATTTCCTGTTCTTATCTGTACCAGTGTACATCCCCTGGTATAGCCGTATTTGTAAGATAGATTTGGGATCATGATAGTGGAGGAGAGAAAGCATTTAAGAACTAGAGGAAAGTTGCATATTTCATTGTTACTACACTGTGTCTCCTCCCTTCTGTAAGGGGATGCTGTTTCACCTACCGATCAGCTTTGGGCCCCCAATCTTTACTCCCCCTCATTTATAATGATATAATTTTTAGTTCTTTGATGTCTGATAACTGATCCCTTTGACCCCTCTTTGTCACACAGACTAGTGTGCTTCTTCCTTGTGAGTTTTGTTGCTTCTGAGCTGGACGACCACTTGTTTACCTTCAAACCTTTAAGACACCAGACACTATATCCTTTTGATAGCCAGACACCATCAGCTTTCTTCACGACATATGCTTAAGCATACATTTGTCTTCAGTGACCATATCAGGAAGGTGAGCACATAATGATATGATTTTTAGTTCTTTGATGCCTGATTACTGATCCCTTTGACACTTCATGGTCATACAGGCTGGTGTGCTTCTTCAATGTGGGCTTTGGTTACTTCTGAACTAGATGGCTACTTGTTTACTTTCAAGCCTTTAAGACCCCAGACACTATATCTTTTGATAGCCGGGTACCATCAGCTTTCTTCACCACTTTTGGTTTGTCTTCAGCAATTGTGCCACGGAATGCCAATTTAATGGAACAAAGTGTTGTTGCATTGAGAAAATACTTGACTGGAGGTTCAATGCCCATCTACTGACTTAATAAACTCTACAAGTATATGAAAGTAGATCTATTTCCCCATCATCATATATAAATATATTTACCTATGCACATGCCTGTATTTAGACCTCTAAACATGCCCTTTATCCCCCAGTTTTTTCCTCTATTTCCTTTTACTTTCCTCTTGTCCCACTATCATGCTCACCCTTCATTTCACTTTCTGTAATTTCTCTCTTTTACATTACTCTTGATAAATCCCTATCAGGCCTTTCACACCCACCTTGTCACTGATTTTGGATCACTTGTTGTTCCCCTTCACCCTGGGTTGGTCAACACAACCTCCTTTCCCCCACCTCCCCATCTTTCATGTCTCCCCGGAACCATCAATGCCATTGTTTTCTCCCCCAGGACTGTTCATCCAGCCTATCTTATCTAGATAGACTTACAGGGATAATAATATATGAAAAAAACAACACACCAATGCATCCTAAGATGAAGTGACCAAAGGAAACAAAACTATGACAACAACAAAAAAAATCCCAATGTCCATAAAAAAATTTATAAATAAGTTAGAAATAATAATGACAAAAGAAAAACCTGTAAATAGTTCAAGGTCTGTTTGTTGACCTCCAGGAGTGTCCCTTATTGAGTCCAAAGGTTGTTACACCCTGGTCCCAAAGTATATCCTTGCCACTCCCTCAGGAACTCCCTGCTCTGCTCTCCCTGCTGCTCTGTTGCATGCTCTTAGTATTTTGCCTTGATATGGTAGGGTCATACAGGGTAAAATTCCGACTCTGCTTCTCCATTGTTGTCCCCATAGGGTTTTGGGTTGGCGAGAGACACTGTGTTTCATAGTAGGGCCAGGCATGTGGTCCTCTCTGTGCATTGTCAGTTCTGAGTGAGGATATTGTCCTCATAGATGGGTGGACCAGGATGCACTTCAGTCTCTCTTCCTCCCCTTCATTTGTTCTTATGTGCTATGGTCAGACATGACCTTCTTCCCAAGCTGCAGATTCAATACTGTCCTCCAATGTCAACTTCCCTCAGGGGAGAGGCAGCTGTCCACATAGTTGGGATTAGGGTTGTGCTCTCAGACCCCTCCACTGGCTCTCTGCTACATGCTGACATGTTACATTCACATCCTGGAACCCTGGGTTTAAACTTGTCCCTCTTTCCCTGTGGAGAGATGAACAATATACTCCCTTTGGTGAGTTAATACCCCACTCTCCATCTACACATTGCGATGCCCCCCCCCCCCTCAGTTAGCTACCATATGTAGCCCTGGTTTGTGTCTGGCCCCTGACACATTACCTGGGCCTTAAACTTATGTAGATTCACCTTATAACCCAGCATGTGGTCTATATTTGAATATGTGCCATATGGACTTAAAAAGAATGTGATATATTTGTACTGGGGTGAAAATCTCTGTGGATATACATATCAGGCTAAATTGTCTAATTGGAGTGTTTAGTTCTCTAGCCTTCTTGTTGATTTTGCTTATCCTTTCTCTGTGATGTATCTTTCTCAGAGTGGTGTATTGAAGTCACCCACTATAATTGTTGAGGCTGTGATCTCTTTTTTCATCTTTTGAAGTGTTTGGTTATGCATTCAGTAGATTTCCCATTCAGGAAATATATGTTTAAAATGCTTATTGGTTCATTGTCTACCATTCCCTTTAGCTTTATATAGTATCCCTTTTTATGGTTTGCATTTTGAGGTCAGATTTATCTGAGATTATGAATGCTACCTCTGCTTTTTTTGAATTGTTGCCTGCTTGGTATGCCTTTCTCCAGACTTTGATTCTCAGCCTATTTTTGTTGGTAGTTTTGAGATATGTCTCCTGTACAGCAGATTGATGGGTTGTGTGTTCTAAGCCAGTCTGCTAGTCTCAGTCTTGTGATGCCTGAGTTGAGTCCTTTGATATTTAGAGTTATTATCTCCATCTGTGGAATATATGATGTCATAGTGTACCATTTATGTTGGCTGTTTTCCTACCTCCTTTTCTTTTCAGTGTGTTGTGCATGTGTTTGTGAGGGTTGATCATTCTTGTTTTAAATTTCTGTACCTTTTCTTTGTCCTTCTTTTTAAAAGTCATTTAATTAGGCTAATACAAATCTTATCACAATCTGTGATACATCCATTTTAGTGGGTATAGAGTCATATGTCCAGTGGTGGTAGAAGCATCTCAGCACTGGCAGGAGCCTTCTTGTGACTCCTCCAGTTTCCAGGGCTCAGGTTCTATCAGCAGGCTGCCAGTGTCTTGTCAGTGGAGTGTCTCCAAGGGACTGAGCCTGTGTCTTGTCGGCAGAGCTTCTCCAAGCGAGTGCTGTCAGTGGAAAGTCTCCAAGAAGCGAACTAACGCAGTGTCTCGGTCTCTAATAAGGAATCACCACAGCTCCCAGAATTCTCAGCAGAAAGCCATGTCCACACAGACGTCTCTTTGGCTATCTCCAGATTGACAGGCTAAACTCAACCCCTAGACTCCTAATCCTGAAATTGACAAGATAGTGACTGCCACAACTCTTATCTCACTTTCATGCACAACCTTCATTTGAATTTCAGTAATTTCTCTCTTTTACTTTCCTCTTGATCATTCCTTATCAGTCCTGTTTCACCCACCTTGCCACTAATTTTGGATCACTTGTCATTCCCTTATCCCTGGGATGGACAACATCACCTCCTTTTCTCCACCTCCCATCTCCCATGGCCCCCAGAACCAGAAGTCCCATTTTTTCTCCTCCAGATTGTTCATCCAACCTATCTTATCTAGATAGACTTGCAGAGATAATTTGTACAGAAAAATAAGGCATCACAACATGAAGGGACAAAAACCAAAATGACAACAACATAAAAACCAATGCCCAGAAAAAAATATAAGAAAAAAATAACAAAAGAAAATCCTGTAAATAGTTCAAGCTCTGTTCATTGACCTCCAGGAGTGTTCCCTGATTGAATCTGGGGCTTGATCCTTTTTCACTTCTTTCCACCACAAGTCAATCCTTGGTGGCTGTTTTCTCTTTGTTGCCCTCTTATGTGAGGTTGTTTTATGTGGTCGTCTCTTATTTATGCTTCATGAGTGCTGTTCTGCCTATACTGGGTCAGCAAGAAACTTTTGCCGGACTGGTTTCTTCTAAGGTATTCTTTGAGTATTTCCTTGTCTGGGAAAACGCCTACTTCTCCATCTATCTTGATAGAGAATTTGGTTGAGTAAAGTATTCTTGGGTTTGTGTTATTTTTCTTCCATTTTTGGAATATTTTGCTCCACGCTCTCCTCTTCTCCATAGTGTCTGAGCATAGTCTTATTTGGAAAACTTTGTATGTGATTTCTTGTTTTTCACGTGCTCTTCTCATGATTTTCTCCCTTTCCTCAAAGCTGAGTAGTTCAACTCTCAAGTGCCTTGGTGACTTCTTGGGATTCAGCCTAGCTGGTGCTCTTTCAGCCTCCTGAATGGTGGCTGGTTTTCCTTCATTACACTGGGGATGTCTTCCTTCAGGATTCTCTGTCTATGGTGCAGATGACTTCTTTGTTGTGTCTTCCTCCAGGAATCCAGTTATTCTGATGTTGTTCTTCCTCACAGCATCAGACACAGCACTTACATTTTCTTCAGTTTCTCTGATGATCTTATTCGGTTTTTGTTTGAGTTTGTTAAAGTTCTCTTGGCTATCCTCTGGGTCACTGCTGTGGTTTTATGCTTCCTCCAGTCAATTAACGAAGTCTGTGGGTCTGCTGTTGGTTTTTGTTACCTCATCCCTAAGTTCTTGTATTTACCTTTGGTGTGTGGGCTTTATCTCTTCTACCATTTCGTTGTTTTTTTTTTGTATTTTTCCCCTCATACCCTGTAAGACTCCAAGCAGCATTCTGAAAATTTCTTTCTGTGGCATATCAAAGTCTGCTTCTTCTATGCATGTCCTTATGTTTAAGACATCTGCCTTTTGTTTTCCTGTGTTTTACAGTGAGGTAGTTGGGGCTGTTTACTGTTTGCCTTTTTTTTTTTGAGGAACCAGATGCCATGTTTCTAGGGAGTTGAAGAGCACTGACTCTCTCTCTGGGAGACTTGTACGAATGTGTTTTTGAACTTCTGTGATTAACTTCAATATGGAATTGGCCTACTACTTTATCCTCCTGTTGTTGGACTCTTTCCCTAATGAACCATAATTCCATTATTTGGAGGGCAAACTGAATGGTTTTCTTAGGGACCATTGTTTAGATTGTGTGGACCCACAAGGATGTTGCTAAACTGCATTATCTTACTAAAATGCCATGATGGTGTAGTCCACAGCAATTTGGGGCACTGTAGGATGTGTGCATGAGTGCCCATTTTAAGGGGAGTGCCACAGAAGGCTTGTGGGTTCCCTGCTTTTTTGTAGAGCACCAGGAATGGTGGGTAGAATTGCTCTGATCTGGTAGATTGATGCAGATGTTGCAGTGGTTTCATTGATGCAGATGTTGCATGGAACTTTGGCTAGATTTGGTGGAACTAACTTAGGCCATGTGAAGACCTAAGGCTGGTGGAAGGAAGTTCCCTCAATCAGAGCACAGATAAGAGCTCCCCCAGCCACACAGGCAGCAATTCCCCTGTAAGAAGTTGGGCAGAATATCCCCAGGTGGAGGGTGGATGAACTTCTCCAACATCAGGCTACACTGCACAGAAAGGGGCTCTCCAAGCTGAGTGTAGCAAGCAAAATTGTCTTAGGCTTAGGGGAGTGGCCCAAAATGGTGTGTGAGCCAAAATGAAGAGACTGAAGGGAAAATGTACCAAAGAATTAAGTCCACAGAACTGTGGGGGGATAGAAAGAAGAGAGGTAACCCAAGGTAACTATATAGCTTCGCCTTGATCCCTGACCATGAGACTGCAAAAGTTTAATCTCTTCCCTGTGCTGGCAGCAAGTTGTGTCTCTATTGAGATAATGCCCCTGTGCCAGCTCCAATTGATCCCAGCTCCATCTGTGGTGGAGACAATGATAGACAATGGCTGGGGTAGGGTCAAACCCTAACCAGCCTTCACTGTGGTAAGCCAAAAGTCCCCAACCCCTTAAAGCCTTGCAGTTCTATGCCTATTTATCTGTATGATACCCCCCCTGAGGTCTGGCAGTGTTAAATTTCCCTCTTAATAGCTCTCTTGGGCTGATTTTTGCAGTGTTCCACTTAAAATGTTTAAAAGTAAACTTGTGATTGTAGGAAATAAGAAATCAATAAGTTTATTTTTCATAGATCATTAAAACTTTTAAATTTCTTCTTTGCTTTTTGCTTTAATACAGTCTTTTCAGTGGCAATGAAACCCATTAACCTTACTATTAAGATTTTTGTGCTCTCCAGTACAAAAACAAGAGCTTAAATTTTTTCATCATAATTAATATTCACTCTTATTTTCTAGCTGTCAATACACTCATGACCCTAGGAATTATGGGCATTGTTACTTGTGACAAAGCTACTTGTAAAGTACATTTGGTTACAACTATTTCTGGAGAATAAGGCTGGACTTCTTTTCCTTCACCAAATTTGATACATGTACTTTTTGTTAATTGACTCAACCCTGGAACTCAAAGGGGGTTCTGAGAAAGGTGAACATAAAAGAGGGGCATAGGCATTGTTAAGGAAACAACAGAACTATTTGACTCTGAACTTAACCCTCTCCCCCTTTAAAATAGCATTCTTTTATACTCAACTTTGAAATAAAGACACTAAAAATATGAAAAAATATGGATTTGCAACTCATTAACATTCTTTTTCTTTAGTTTATTTTTAAATCATTTTATTGATGGCTCTTACAGCTTTTATAACATTCCACACATCAATTGTATCAAGCATATTTGTACATATGTTGCCATAATTATTTTCTAAACATATACATTCTATTTGGGTCCTTAGTATCAGGTCCTCTTTCTCTCCTATCCCATCCTCGTGACCCCTTGATAAATTATTATTGCTTTCATATCTTACACTGACTTCTGTGTTCATTTGCCTAGGTGTAATGTGGTATGAGTTGATCATTTCAATTGGTTCTCCCTTTCTCCCCATTCTTCCCCTCCCCTCCTGCTGTTGCCACTCCCATTTCTGCTCCTGAGGTGTTTATCTTATCTGATTTCCAAGTGTAGTGAGCTTTTATCCCTACCAGTGTACATGCTGCACTCTAGCCAGAACTGCATTGTAAGTACGACAGGGGCCATGATAGTTGGGGCTGAGGAAGCCTCAAAGAATCAGAGGAATCATTGATACTATACAGCATTCTGGTTGACTCATCTCTTCTTTGTGACCCTTCTGTAAGTTGATGTCCTATTGATACCGATGTATTTTGCATCTCTGCTCCACCCCCGTCACTCTCAGCAATATATTTTTTGTTTGTTTGTTTGTTTGGGGTCTTCTGGTGCCTCCTACCTGATTCAGTTGACATCTCATGATCACACACATTGGTGTGCTACTTCCAAGTGGCCTTGTTGCTTCTCTGCTAGATGGCCACTTATTTAGCATCAAGTTTAAGAACTCAGATGCTGTATATTTTGATAGCTGGGCAACATCATCTTTCTTCACCTGATTTGCTTATGTACCCATTTTGCCTTCAGCGACCATGTCTAGAGGATGAACTTCACAAATGCCAGCTTGTTAGAAGACAGTGTCCTGGCTTTGAGGGAGGGCTTGAGCAGAAGCCCAACGTCTATCCACCTCCTCAATGTATTACCATATAAATCTCTGTGCATAGGTCACATCTATTTTTATGGTATTAATATACCTATGTAAGTGCACACCTATGTTTATACCACTATCCATAGCTTTGCCTCCTAGATCTTTCCTTTGCTTTCTGTTACTTCCTCCTGCCCCCCCATCACATTCAATCTTCTTCGTCTTAAGTCCTCTCAGCTAAATTGCTATTGTCCCAACA
Organism: Nesogale talazaci; assembly: GCA_004026705.1. Lineage (NCBI taxonomy): Eukaryota > Metazoa > Chordata > Mammalia > Afrosoricida > Tenrecidae > Nesogale > Nesogale talazaci. Next base: position 56,183 of record PVJH01005062.1, on the reverse strand, counting down.
CCACCGGGATCTCTACATTCGTATTGTTGGTTTTAATGCCCATGTTGCTTTCCTGGCTACAGAATTTTTTGCTCACTTCTCCTTTCTCTTACCTCCTCCACCACCCAAGTCCCTCTGGAATTCTTGGCTCCATTGTTTTCTCCTTGAGATTGTCTCCCATGCCGATCTTATATAGGTAGGCAAAACAAGAATGACAGACAAAAACAAACAAAACAAAACAAAAAGATTGAATTAAAAGATTAAAGCCCAAATGAAAAAGCCTACCTAATTCAAGGTCTGTCCACTGACCTTTATGACTATTCTCATTGGTCTTGGGGGAGGGGTTCCAGGGTCTGCCCCTTACAGTTTGAAGTCTACTTGGGGGTCTCTGCAGGGGTTTTGTGGCTTGGATTTGCTCCCATTGATGACTTATTATGTTCCCTTCTTGGTTCTGGTCTCTGGTCTGAGAATTTACTGGAGGCTAAATCCATGGAGAGGGATGGGAGAGCTCCTCTTTCTTTCTTTACTTATTCTGACTCTAATTGTTCCTCCCAGGTCTCTCTCTCTCTTTGCTAGGTTAGACTGTTGGTGAAATGTCTCATAACTGTATCTCTCCATGTGCAGTGTAGCTGCTTCTGCATCTTCACATCCTTGCCACCGCTTGTTCCCACTTCATTCTTCTGAGATGATTTTCCAGATTCTTGTTCTTTACCCTTTGATTATTTGGTGGGGAGGGGGTAGGGTGTTGTGTAATTTAACCATACTTTTTAGTTTTCCAAATGTCTTTGGGGGATTGATTTCTCCTTTCATCTAATGTATCAGAGAACAACTCACTCCATTGCCATCAAGGCAATTCCCACTTATAAATACCCTTCTTAGAGTCTCCGGGTACCAATATTTATGGGAGCAGACAAATGACTCTTTCTCCATGGGAGCCATTATGGATTTGAACAGTCAATCTTAAAACTCGCGGCCCATCGCTGATCCACAGCAACATCAGGGCTTAGTGCCACATAACATACTCTTGTACTGTTTATGTCATTTAAAATTTATTCAGGTGTGTTTTTTGGCTTCGCCTGTGATCTCTCCTGGATAATGTATCTTGTACACTGGATAAAAATGTATATATTTGCTATTTTTGGAGGACGTTCTGTGGACATCTGTTGGGTTTAATTGTTTTATAACAGGGTGCCAAACCAGCAGCCCACAGGCTGCAGGTGACCCCTGGGGTAATTTTTTGGTGAAAATGGAAAAAATTCTTATGAAATTTAGTACTTAGTCTAAGCCTAAGATTTTCTTCATAACGCTTTTTATTTTCATTTTATTTCAGAGCATTGTGGGCCACAAAAGATTGTTGTACAATGGAATCTTTTGATTCTTTATTGATCTTCTGCCTACTGTTCAAAATCTTTATTGAGTGTGGGATATTGAAACCTACAACTATTATTGGTGAATGCATCTTTTTCAATGTTTTCTTAAGCATCTTGTTTAGTTTTGCGTACATTGGTGCACATATATTTATAATAGCTCTATTCTCCTGATCTATATTCAATGATACTGACACTTTTATCACTATAATGGTCTCCTTTTAGGAATATTTTTCGTTTGTCTTAAAGTCTATTTTGTGGCTCTCTAGCTTTCTTGCTGCTTTTGTTATGTATCTTCATCTTTTTATTTTCAATATATTTATATATTTTCATCAAAAGTCTATTTATCTCTTGTTAAATCATTTTATTGGGGATTCATTCTACTCTTAACACAATCTACACATACATACATTATGTCCAGCACGTTTTTTGCCATCAGCATTCTCAAAACATTTTCTTTCTACTTGAGTCCTTAGTATCTGCTCCTCTTTCCCTCCTCCCTCTCTCATTCTCTATCTCTCACCAATCCCTGATGATTTATTAATTATTGTTTTTTCCTGTCTTGCATTGACCAATCGCTCTCTTTTTCCATTTTTTGCTGTCCAGCCCCCAGGGAGGGGGTTCTTTTTCTTTTCTTTCTTTTCTTTTTTTTGCACTAGATAAGCGTTTCATTAGACTAACTAAAACCGGAGCGGAGTGGTAGGACTTCCAGCCAGTGTACCTTTATGATCGTCACGTAACAAGCCAAGGCAATGTCGGTCTTGAGCCAGGCTCGCAGAGTCCCCTGGCCCCGGCCCTGCCTCAGTACAGAGTCTCTGCATTGCTGCCCCGCGGACGTTTGATCTTCTCGATGTTTTTCAGGATCATGTCGTGGAGAGTGATGTATTGATTCCGGAGCTCTGATATGATGAGCTATAGACTGATATATTCTTTCTTGTCGATTTCTGTCACTGTGCAGGGAGGGGGTTCTATGTGGATCATTGTGTTCCTCCTGTCTTCATCACCTTCTCCTTCCCTTCTAGGTATTGCTACTCTCATATTGATCCTAAGTGGTTTATCTGTCCTGGATTTCCTGTGTTTTTAGCGCTTATCTGCACTGGTGTACATACTCTGGTCTAGATGATTTGGATGGTAGAATTGGGATCATGAGTGTAGGGGGGAGGAAGCATTAAAAAATTGGAGGACAGTTGTATGTTTAATTGGTACTGTTTCACCCAGACTGACTCATCTCCACCCAGAGACCCTTCTGTAAGGGTGTGAACTGTTTCTTTTTATAGGCTTTGGGTCTCTACCGCACACTGCCCTTCATTCACAAAGACACATTTCTTTGTTTTTTGATCCGATACCTCATCCTATGAACACTTCATGACCACAAAGTCTGGTGTGTTCCATCCATGTGGCCTTTATTGAAAAGTCTATTGTATTAGTCTGAGTAGACTATAGAAATGAATTCATAAACATGTACATGTATTTAAGGGAGAGGTTTACGTACAAGTGGAATGGAACATTGAGAAAGCATCTCGACCCAATTCAGTCCAAGCCCACAAATCTTATATTAGCCCGTATGTCCAATACCAGTCTATAAAGTCATCTTCATATCCACGAGGCACATGCAATGACACCAGGATAATAGCAGGTCAATGGGTGCAGAGTCTTCTGTGTTCAGTGACAGTGGAAGCATCTCAGCACTGGCAGGAGTCTCCCCACAGGTCTTCCAGTTACCAGGGGTCAGGGTCTTGTCAGTAGAGTGTCTCCAAGTGACTGAGTCATAAGTCTCTCACCCCAAGAGGGAAATACAGTCAGATTTCACAGATTTCTCAGGAATAAGCCATGCCCATACATGGTCTCATTGGCTACCTCCATATTCACAAATTAGACACCACTTCTACACTACCAATCCTGAAATTGACACAGATTAATGACTTCCACACTTATCTTTCATAAAACCCATGGATCTTTCTTTTGTTTCAGTTGGTTGTTATTCATCCAAATGGACAGTCTTTCCCTTTGAACCACATTCCTTAACTTATTTATTTATCTGTTATTATCAATGTTATTCATTACCATCCAGTCATTTCTGATTTTGATGTGACCCTATAGGGCATGGTAGAACATACCCTGTGGATTTTGAGACTGTAACTTTATGGGAGTATAAAGTCTCATCTTTCACTCCTGAAGAGGCTGACAGTTTCAAAATGCTATCCTTGCAATTAGCAGTCCAACATGTAGCTGCTACCCCATCAGGGCTCTTATAAATTGGACCTATGTCTGCCATATTGCTTTTCTTTCCTCATCCAAATGTAGTCAATTAATATGACCTTCGAAGACAAAATTACTTGTGTTATGCATTAGAAGTGCTACCCTTTATGCTGGTGACTATACTCCTATTTTAAAGGGATTTCTTTGCCTAACAAATGGACTGGATTAAGGAAGAATTAAGTTTTCATGTTAGTAGAGGGTGTGAACCAAGTCACCACACTGTTTTCTAGGGGTATGCTCAGCTGAAAGGCAAAAAATCCATTCCACCCAAACCACTCCTCTGCGTATAAGATTATCTCAGAAAAACAAGAATCCCAGGTCCCCTGGAAGAAGCACTACCAGTAGCACACATTTAAGATCTCTTTCTGGAGTGGTGGAGGCTGAGACTAGAGGCAGCAGCCACCATGGCAAGCAGATCTTGGCACAGGACTGATATGAATCTGAGAGGCAGAGTAGAGGGCTGGCTTCCTGTCCCATGGAGGCAGATCACAGGCATGATCACAGGGCTGTGAGAACGAAGATTAAAGAGTCTTCTTGATTGCTGGCTAAGTAGAGGTCCTGGTGTGGGTCAATGATTATATCCTTATATTTCCTAATCATGGCTTATAATAACATTTTAACTTCCCTAATATGACCCTTGCCCTGCCCTTAGTCATGTGTATTGTCTGTGAATTCTCTGTGGCCACTTCAATGAATACTAAACCCAGCAAAACCTTATGGGAACAGGGAAAGAAGAGACAGACACATGGAGGGTGAAGGCATGGCAGATTTTTGCCTTGTTACAATACAGAAGTACAAGTCAGATATGGCTGCGATGCCATTTCTGAAATATGCAATGCTGTTTTGGTACCTGTTGTCCTCCTTTATCACTTCCTTTGACACCATGTAAGTATTTTAATATGCAACATTTTACTCTTCTTAATTAGCACTTCAGAAGAAATACAAACTTGGTCATAATCATGTAAGAAAAAAATACACAGGGTAGTAGACAGAACCATACTACTTCCCTGACTTACGCTGGGTAACAGTCAAGGATCAGGCCACCAGCACAGATCACCAGACACAGCTCTGCCGCCCTGTCATTCGCACAAATGATTTCTCCTTTGAAATGGAAAGCATGGTAGGGAAGAATCAATGAACACCTTGATGCCACAAAGCATTCCCCCAATAAAAGAGCACGCTGAACTTAAATAGGGAAAACAAGGAACCAGCCATTCAGTCCACTTACCGCCATCTTTTTAATAATAAATGAGGTGGAATTTAGGGGGGTTGTGAATCAAGGATACATTAATATTCTTTTAGATGAAAGAATCATCTCAAAGTGCTCTAATGGCACCCATGGTGTTTGTGGCAAAGATAGAAGCCCGAAGTCTCTGGTGATGTGATGTTATGAGATAAGAGTTTCTACTTTAGAAAACATCATGTTTACCATAATAGCCTTTCCATAAGGATATGAAAATAGACTTTTGATATGTATCACCCCACTCAATTATTCATTTTCCACTCCTCTACATACACTTTAATAATTTATATCACACTTATAAATTACTTAAAAATATACACATTCCTAGTCCTGAGAAGTCCTATTTCCTTCTTAAAGATTATTTGATGTAAAGAATTTAATCATACACAAAAAAAAGGGGAGAGAAAACACATTAGAAAGAATCTTGTTTCTATTGAAGACAAGCAGTTCTTCAGCTTAGAGTAAACAACAACAACAAAAAATCAAAACAGTGAACCAATTACAAGCCAAGTAGTTACTATCATGTAGTTTTCAGCTCACAGAGACCCTGTGTAGGTCTCTATAGTGTTTTCAGAGGCTGGTTTTTCAGACGGAGATTGTCAGGGCTGTCTTTGGAGCCACCTCAGGGTGGACTCAAACTGGGAAACTTCTGGTTATTGGCTGAGTGCCGAACCTTGAGAATTACTGAAGAGGCTCTCTTCCCAGAGCACTCCCCAATCTCTGCTGTCCTCTCTTACATTCATTAGCAGACAGGCGTACATATTAAAAATAATGCTCATGTTTCGTTGCCATTGCTAGGTGTCATCTGGTACGTCTGACTCACAATGACTCCACGTACAACAGAACAAAGCAGTGCTCAGTCTGACGCCGTCTTCACCTTTGCTGCTGTGTCTGAGTTCATGGTTCAAGTTGTGACAAAGGGATATTTGTTGATATATTTTGATATTTGATATTTTTTGATATTTTTTTAATAATTTGATATTCCCTTTGTCTCATCACCCTATGTATATATCTGCATAAAAGCATATATGTACATGTATATACACACATATAAGCCTAATAAAGTGTGACATCTTTGGAATCATAGCAAATAAAACAAAGGTATAACAAATTCAAACTATTGTTCTTTAATAAAATTCAATTACAGGTTTTCTTTTTCTCTGTTACATTCCCACCAAACCCCAAACAAAGATAAAAAGAATATTTACTCTTTTGGTATGGGGGAATATTGTTTTGGGTTCTGGTTCTGTCTGGGTTGTCTAAAGAAGCAAAACTAGTAAAATGTACATTTAAGCATGTAGCTAGAGTGATTTCTTCAAGGAAATGCCTCACACAATTGTTAGGAAATGGTTCACACAGTGGAATGGGAAAGTCCCAAGCTCATGCATCAGGCAGCAGATTGGAGACCTCACCTAGCTGATGGGGTTGCAGCTCTGGGAAAAGCAGCTCCTCCGGGCTGGTGTTAGGCTAGGACCTTCTGGGCTTCTGCCCTAAGAACTGGAAGTCTGGTGATGAGAAGAGTGTATGGTTAAAAAAGAGCCAGCTTGGACAAAATATCCTTTATTTTCTGTAGACAGGGCACACCCCTAAGGAAATCCTTCTTTTCATTAATTGGCTGATTGCATCAGATGGCAACATAGAGATTAATACATTATATGACATATGCAGTGCATGTGCAGGTGACACAATATAAACTATAAACTAACACAAGGGGCATATTAATATTCCATGAAGGAAGAGACTTCAGGAAGCACAGTCATTTTTGGTGATTGATGATTCACCTACTACCAAAATACAAGGCCTTTAGGAAGTGAAATCAATTGTCACAAGAATACTCAGTTTATTATTTAAAGTATATTTGATTCATATTTATTGATTTAAAAACTTTAGTGTACAAAGAACCTATTCTTTTAAAAAAGTTCTTTACCCACTCACTTCTGTACTATGCCACCTGAGTTAACATGGCTTTCCTGAATTTTCATTCCCTCATCAGATATTGAATAAAAACAGCCAATGCAACAAATGAATATGCAAATTACACTGAAAAAAAGTGGAATGAATGATATCAGGGAATATTTGTGATTACTTGTTTAAATGGGTGCATACTATATATAGAGAAACAATCCTGATGCTCAACTCAATCATATTCCTTTCAATAAAGATGACACTGAGGGCTCTGACAGCTCTTGTAACAATCCTTACATCAAGTGTATCAAGCACTTTTGTATAGAGTTTGCTGTGAGATCTTGTTGGCTGCATGAACTGTTAGACAGTGCTTGTGTTCTATGAAGATTCTTTGACAGTTTTGGGCCCAACTGACTAGAGGGGACTGAAGAGCCAGTTCCATGTGAGATTTTAGCAAGTGTAAAGAAAGCCCAATTTCTTCTTTGGAAAACCATTGAACAAGTGAACAGTCAGGGTTTTTTTTTTTTTTTGTCTTGTTTTGTCTTGTTCTTATTTTTTGTTCTTAATTCATGCGGAAGATGACAGCACCAAAATTCATGATCAGCGACAGGTAAATGCCATCTTGCCTCCTCTTTCAGTCTCAGCTAGTTCTAAAGTTGGCTGCTGTCAGTCTTGAAAACCAACAAGGAATCTGGGAGATGACAGTCTTTTAAAGAACAAGCCAGATATCACTCACAGTTAGTACACCAGATTATCTTACCTTCTACTAACTAATATTTGTGCATATGCTCATCTTTGCCCCTTTTCAATAGGATAACTCCTCGATGTCATTTTTCCAGTAAGAAAAATGTCAGATACCTGACCATCTACTCTTATTTTCTTTTCTAGTTGCCCTTATGATCAAAGGCATAATGATATGGATTAGTAAGGTTGGAGTTAGAGGGAAAGCCAGGCATCAGGTAGCGTTCGTTAGATCTCCCTCATGGGAGAGATATACCTCAGTCCTGGGCTCCACTGGAGAAAGAATTCAAACCAAAGTCTATTTTGTGATCCATGTTAGTTTTATGAAAGTTAGAAGCAGTTTCAAATTTTACAGTAAATGGAACACGGCACGGTAGGTGGTGGGACACAGCACAGCCGCGTTAGGCTGTACATCTTTGCTGAGCTGATCTGTGTAGCAGCCACTGGGAGAGAGAGCCAGAGAGCAAAACTTCTGGCTTTTCAGCTCCACCCTCCCCACTCACGTTGGGAGACATGATCAAAGATTCTTGTTGACCCCATTGGCTGAGTCAAATTCATGTGATCTTGATTGGCCAATCTAGGTGTACTGCACCCACCAAGGTGCATCACCTCTTCCTGGCAGGGAGTTTGAACTTAACAGAGTTTATACAGTGGAGAATTTTTATGAAACATTTTGCTCCAGTGTTTATTCATCTAGAACCACCCTTTCAGCATTTTCTGGGCTGCGCCCACAACGCAGTGCAAGCATTCCTTCCATGTGGATCTACACCGTGTATTGTTTAATATTAAAGCAATTCTTTTAGAGACACAAAATCGGTCAAAAATTTCCATATTTTACCCCAATCAATTTTGGTCTAGAGTTCTTGATTCTTGTGATACCCTTGCCCATTTTCAGTATCAACGTTATACTAGCTCCACAGAAGGAGTTCATGACTCTGTCATCTTTTTCTATGCTTTGGAAGAGCTTGTGTAGGATTGGTGTCAGTTCTTCCCTGAATGCTTGGTAGAATACTCCTGTAAATCCATTTGGTCCAGGGGATTTTTTTGATTGTTGATAATTCCTTGACAACCTTGTCTATTTTTTCTATTGCTATGGTTCTGTTCAGATTCTGATATCTAGGGAATAGTCTAGGGAGGGACTGTTTTTCCAAGAATTTATCCATGTCTGCCAAGTTGTTGAATTCCTTGAAACATAGTTCTTTGTAGAACTGTGCAATTATCCTTTTGCTTTCATTAGGGTCATTTTTAATGTCCCCTCTTTAATTCCTCACTCTTGCTATTGCAGTTTGTTCCCTCCTTTCTTTGATTATTTTTCATTGGCTTTTCGATTCTGCTTATCCTTTCAAAGAATCAACTTTTGGCAACCTTAATTTTTTTCATCATTTTCTTATTTTCTCTTACCCGAATCTCAAGATCTTCTGATTTTTATTATTTTTCTTTTGCTATTAGTAGGATTTTCCTGTGGATTCTTTTCCTCTAGCTGTTGTAAACGTTGTGCCACCATATCAGAAATAAGTCTCTTCCTTTTTCATGTGTGTTTGCATTCCTATTAAATTTTGTCTAATAAATGCCTTTGCTGTGTACCATAAGTTTTGGTATATAGTATTTTCAATCTCATTGACTTCTAGAAATTTCTCAGTTTCATCTCTGATCTGGGCCAGTGTGCACCCCTTTTGCAATAGAAAGTTATTTATCCTCCAATTATTTGCTCTTGCTTTCTTCATCTCCCTTTTGTTGGCTTCCATCCTGATGACACAGTAGTCAGAGAGAAAGGTCTGTATGATATCAATGTGCTTAAATTTATGTAGACTGTGGTCTATCTTTGAATATGTGCCAGGTAGGCTTTAAAAGAATGTGAATTTTTTTGTATTTGCATGAAAAGCTCTGAATTATCTATCACGTCAAATTTGTCTAATTTTTGTTTAGATCTCTAGCCTCCTTGTTTTTCCCCCTGTGTTCTTTCTTTCTTTCTCATAGAGTGGTGTTGGTGTGTTGAAGTCACCCACACTTGGAGAATATATGTTTAAAATGCTTACTGGTTTATTGTCTACCATTCCCTTGAACATTATATTGTGCCCCGACTTATCTTTTTTTATGGTTTGCATTTTGAGGTCAGTTTTATCTGATATTAGGATTGCTACCCAAGCTTTAAAAAAATGTTGCTTGCTTGATATATCTTTCTCCATCCTTTGATGCTCAGCTTATTTTTGTCTGTTATCTTGAGATGTGTCTCCTGTAGGCAACAGAATGATGGGTTGTTTTCTCTAAGCCAGTCTGCTAGCCTAAGTCTTTTAATATCTTACTTGAGTCCACTGATATTGAGGGTTATTATCTCCATCTATGGACTCTGTGATGTCATCTTACAGTGTGTGTTGGGTATTTCCCTACCTCCCTTTCTTTTCAGTGTGCTGTGCATGTGTGTGTGAGGTTAGAGCATCTTGGCTCCTTTCCATCCATAAGCCAATCCTGTCTTTGGGGCTGTTTTCTCTTTGTTGTCCTTTGGGTGAGGTTGTTTTTGTGGTGGTCTCATATTTATGCTTGATGAGTGATGTTCTTCTGTCCATACTTGGTCAACAAGGACCTTTTGTAGGTCTGGGTTTCTTCTAATGTATTCTTTGAGTTTTTCCTTGTCTGACATCTTTCCTAATTTAAAATGATGCAGTATGCCCTTGATCTCGTCATAAATTCCTCTCTTTTGATCCATGAACAATTTCGGAATAAACATAACAAAGTGTTCTGAAATTCCTAATCTTCTCAAAGTTATCCATAATTTGGTATGATCCATGCAGTAGAATTCCTTGTCTTGGTCAATAAAATACAAGACATTTTCTCTCTGGAAAGTTCTTCTTTCTGCCAAGTTCCTTCTGACTGAATACCTGCTCAATGTCTTCTTCTGAATCTGACCTTAACCTCTGGTCGCTCCTTGTCAATGTACCCATGAAACCTCTTTTGGATAATCATTAGCAAAATTTGGCTTGTGTGTGACATGTCTTGAGCATTCTGTTGGGGCCCCTTCTTTGGGATGGGTACTAACATGGATCTTTTCTACTCAGTGGCCAAGTAACTCTCTTCCAAAAATCCTGGTAAAAGCAAATGAGTGCTTCCAGTGCTTCATTAACCTGTTGAAATATATCAATTAGTGTTCCATCAATACCTGGAGCCTTATTTTTTGCTGATGCTTTCTTGTCAGCTTGTATTCCTTCAATTTTTTTCAGTTTTGGTTTATATGCTAGCTCTTAAAGTGGTGCGATATTGAAGTGTTCTTTATGGTAAAGTGACCATATTCTTTCTATGGCAGCTACCCAATCAATGGTCAACTTAAGCAAAGGGATGGAGACTTTTTAAAAAATGTATTGCCCATCTCAGGATGAACACATGTAAGTTGCTGTGTGTTTACTGGCTCTCCTCCTCTAATAGCAAGCCTAACATCCACGGGGGTGGGGGGAGCATAGAAAGTCACATAGAGGTAACATAAAGCTTTCATTGTGAGATTTTGCTCTCTTCTTGAAGGATATTCTTGTTTTCCAACAGCTAACCATGTCTTCTGTCATTGCTGTTCAATGCAGTCAACCTGTTCCTGAGATAGTCTCGAATACCAGGTGGGGTAGACTCAAGGTCAAATTCTGGCTCTTGTGAAATTATTTTACTTTTCTCCAGCTTCAAACTGAACTTTCATGTGAGCAATTGATGGTCTGTTCTACTGTCAACTCCATCTTAAATGCATACACACAGACACAAAATCCAGCCTTAGAAGTGAAGCAAAATGCAAGAATACAATTCACTGCTGCTTCTTTGTTGCATTGTGTTAAGACTACTATGGTAGTTACATAATCTATTGTTAGCTTGAGAATTAAGAGTGGAGGGGTGGAGATTAGCAAGTCAATCAGGTCACAGCTTGATGACCTCATTTACACATGCTAAGGAGATAAATAACTCGCTGTAGGTGGGACACTCATTCATTCCCTGCAAGACATTCCTTTTGACAAGACACAGGAGGCTAATGTAGAGACATGGAGCTGGATGAGCCAAGGGGAGGCCCATGCAGAATTGAAATGCTTACACTGCTATCAGACACTCATGACTTTACCACTGGCCTGTGATCTTCCTGCATTCAGCATTATTGCATGTGTTTTGTAAGTCTAAAGAGGGCTTTATAGATTGGTATCACATGTGGACTAATATCGGTGTTATAGACTTGGCCTGGACTGGACTGGGATGTTTCCCCAATTTTCAATTGCTTTTGTATACAAAGCTCCTTCTTATACACATATGTGTCTCCCTGGATTTGTTTCTCTAGTCTAGCCAGAGTAAGATGATTCTTAGTTTTGACAGGCTTTATATAGTAATACACATCAACTTTGAGAAGGAGCCGACTTGATGAGAACAGCAGCGATGCCATCTGTCCATTAAGATCATTCTGAAATCTGCCACTATCATTGGGGGGTTAGGAATCTAGTGTGGAGTCCCCTATGCCACTGGTGCTCCTCTCACCCACATTTTGAATACCATTAGGATTCCCAGGCTGCACATGTTTCAGTGGAGCTGCCAGATTAAGAAATCTGGCTATGCACTAGGATACTAACAACCAAAATAACACAGGAAGTCTCATAATATGACAAAAGACACACAGGTAACGAACTAGACAGTATTATTTTACTGCCTACTTTACTTAATACTGCCTTATAATAGGTCACGTGCATTTATCCTAAACTATAAGGAAACATGCTTTATTACATGACAGAGATTTGCTTTAGATCTTTTGGAAGCCATAAACGAAATATTTAATTATAAGTATTAAGTATTCAATTTAAGTATTACTGCTATCTCCCCGCCCCCTCCCAACAAAAACAAAAAACAAAATGTTGCTGTTACCAAGTTGTTCCAATTCAGAGTGACTCTGTGTACCACGAAGTGACACACTGCTCAACCCCACAACATCTGTCCTCTCAAATGACCCAAGGTTTGACTCCATGAGTGTACTTACTATATCAGTCCATCTCTTTGAGGCTTTTCCACTTTTTCTCTCTTTTTATGTCCTTCTCAAGGGGCTGGTCCCTCTTGATGTCATGCAAAGTACATAGTGGTGAATAATCCTCCCAAAGTCACCAAGGAAATGTGTGCATGGTTACTGATTCCTAAATAATCGTGAAATGTGTGCAGTATCCTAGGTTTCTTCTCTAGATTAGTGGAAAACAGGAAAACCCTTACAGAGACACGTTGATGCAGTGGTCCTAACAGTGAACTCAGCATTGCAACACTCATAAAGATAACCCGGACTCTGTAGCATATCACTCTATGTTAGGTACTTCAACACCAACTCTGCTGCAACCCTATTAAGAACAAACCTCCTTAGGCCAAGGAAAATGGTGAAATGGAAAGAAAAACAAGTGTCTCTAGCAAAATTCATTTCACACTGTAGAAAATGCGTTGACATTTGTTTATAATTGCATTCTCTCTTTATGAAAAGTTTACTGTGATACTGATTTCCCACTGAAGCAAGCGTTTTGTGAACAACTTAAGGAGACAACAGGATTAAGCCCAAACCCTCCATTCTGAGAATTCTTGTCAATAATCTAATAACAAAGAGCAATTTAGAACACCATCGAAATACAATCATCCTATCTCCTTGATAGTCCTGTTCCCTTTAGACACAAAGGAGGAACGTTACTGAACACAAGTATCTAAGAAACAGTGCTGTCAAGTGGACCGAATCTTAGCATGCTCCCTTCTAGACAATTGCTCATAACAACATATTTACTGTTGTAGTTGACTTTGAGTCTGCTCAGACTCCTGGTGACTTCTTAGGAGCACAGATCTGCCTGCACTGGATCTTCAGAGCCCGGACCTTGGAAACAATTCTCATGGCATGCATTTGCAGGCACCTTTGGGAAAGTTCAAACCATCAAACTGTTAGCTAGAAGTGCAGCATTCAGCCATTTGTATCACACAGCTGTATCTCACAAACTGTTAGTAGGCCATAAAGTCCATTTAGTGAGTCAGGCTGAGCACTTTTTAAAAAATGAACAAATTAGACCCTAGAGGAATGGAAAATAATGGAATGGAATAGAGAGCACTAGATCCCCAGGAAGACGTGTTTTACGAACCATATATGTTAAAGGAGAAAAAGTTTAACACCAGTCTATGAATATAGGCTTGATAGTATTCAAGTCTGAAATTCAAAACATTAAGAAAATCTAGATATGTCTGTCATTAACATGATATTCAACACGTCCCCAAAGCAGGGGAGTCAGTTGAAGGTTCTGCACACCTTCACCAGCCTGAGCTCTGAGAGGTCAGCCATATGAGGATGTCTCATTAAACCATGACGCTATCTTCAGATTCAACTCACTCAAGCTCTAGTGTATGTTTCATGAATCTTACAGCATCTTTCCATCTTCTTAGTCACTCAGACTTCAATCTACCTGTCTCTCCATTCTATTGAAATAATTTTCTGACTTGTAAAAATAACTTACCTAAAAAAATGTAAGTTGTGGTAGTAGTATAAGCTAGTCATATTTTAAAACAAAATGCATTATGAATATAGAATCCAGAAATTTCTCAGTCTGGTGATCATACATAAAACAAGTGAAATACAAATGGTTTTCTCATTTCATAATAGGTGAACTGCCAATTTATGACAAACTTCATTGTTCTGGAAGTCTGTCAACTTCTTGAATGGAGATTTTTTGCGCTTGTGTTGGAAGTTCTAAGATGGGACATTGAAAAGGCGTGGAAATAAACAGAACTACCTTAGGACTCAGTTCAGCAAATTTTATGGGAAGATTTTGGAATGAGAGGACTCGCTGCGAAATTTGTGCCTTGGGTTCTGACTAAGCAGGAAAAAGGTGCCAGTTGGCAATAGGTCATGCTTTGAAAGAACAGCTCAGAAACAGCATCTACTCTCCCCCAAAGCAACAAGACATGTTATTCTTACAACCCCCAAACTGAACAACATTCAGGTCAGTGGAAGACAGCATTTTCACCTCTTTATTAAAAGAACCATGTCAAGTCAAATCCAAGACTAAGATTTTACTCATTTGTTTTGTTTGGTTTGGTTTTCATATGAGAGGGATAGTACATCACATTAAGTTATTAATCAAGCTTTCTACTTAGAGTTTTTGAAAAGATGGCATAACAGTATGTGACAAAACATTCCTGACTTGTGGCAGGTGACTAGTTTTTCCACCATGACAATGCACCTCCTCAAACAGCCATCTCAGGGCCCTGGTTGTTGGCACAATCAGCATGCCTTTTAGTCACTGACCTCACTCTGTGACTTCCTGGCCTCACCCCGTGTGTCTTCTTTTTGTTTCTGAGAATGAAGAGGGACATGAAAGGATAGTGATTAAACAACTTGGAAAAGGTGAAGAAAAATTCAACGAGGTGCCATCTACCATCCAAACAGATGAGTTTGAAAAAACATTTCCAAAAGTGAAATAGCTGATTTGACAAATATATTAAATGTAGCGGACAGTACTTTTTTAAGGTGATAAGGCTGCTTTAATATTAAATGCATAGCTTTGGGGGAAAAAAAGCACTTCATTTTTGTGGGGGGGGATACACCCTTGTGCATTCAGAGTTTGTTTCTTTCTCATAAGCAGGAAGTAGTGACGTAAACCTAAGAAGCAATTGTTAGCAAGCTCCTGTTTTCAGTATCAAAATCAAGCCCCATTCTTTTGGCCAAATCTACCAAATATGAGCTCTCATGAATAATCTCTGTCATGGTGGTGGTGGTGAAGCCACCAAAGTCAACTTTGAGCACATGGCAACAGATGTCATTTCAAAAGAAAAATGAATTAATATTGCATCTACAATACAGATTGTAGATCTGTATTAAACTCCAGTTATTGTTGTCCTTCTAAACTATGACAGGAAGTCCTGCACACATTTTCCCATGTGGCTGAGAAGACTACGTAGATGTGCATGTCTCCTCACCAACAACGAGGAGGGCAGAAGTGTCCTGTGCTTCTCCCTTGAGACAAGAGTGACAAGAACTCTGTGGTGTGGTGACCTGCATTTCAGACCTGGACAGTGAGTGACAGAAGGGTAATATTCCCAAGACTTGCCAACCCAGAAGGCTCAGGAAGGGAATCAAAGCTTCACATGGAGAATTCTTGGATTATTCGAAGAGTATTTGCTTGGAAGATTGTGCTTTTCTCCTTCAGACTTTTTTAAAGAGGACGGAGGCAGGAACTTTATTCTTAAGTATCATCTTTTGCTTCAGATAAAAATTAGAACAAATAAGATCAGTTAATAACATATTTTCAGATAGTTAAACACGTTAGCAATATGAAAGTTGATGGTCTATGGTTAACAAAAGATATTGGTCTGCATCGTTATGCATGGTTTGTTATTTGATCAACTCAATGTCAAATAGTTATAGGTTTAAAACCTTGATCTGCAGGCAATATTGACAGATTTTCTTAAATATTCAATTTGTGCTATTTTTTCTTTGGAGGTTTTAATTTCTCATGTTAAAAGAACACAGAAACTTCAGCCAAATATCTCAAATGAAACAATCAGCAGACCACACAACAAACAGCAAAAATCCATCATCTAAGGATTTTTCATAGATTAAACTAATCAGTTATGGCATTTTAGTGTCATAAAAAAATTAAAAGAAGAAGGGATTAGCACCCTCAGCTTTCCAGTGAGGAAAATAGTATTAGAGCATTTGGCCTCCCTTGTTCACTATTTCCCAAAGTAAACCGAGTCCTAATTCTGATGTCACTTTTCTTTTTGCTATCACTTTTATCCCAGTGATGAAAATATGAAGCAAATCCTGGGAGCTTTCTGAGATGGAGACTAAATATTTTAATCTCCGTAAGAGATATGTGTTTTTTTGGGAAGGGCATCACTGCCCTCTGGTGGGAACAGGAGGCTCAGTCTTGCTCTTGGAGAGAAGCTGCTGGATTTGAACTGCCAACCCACTGGGCCTCAGTCCCACACACAGCCACTATGCCACTGGGGCTCAGTCCCCGATATGTGTTTATATAATCTGCCATCATACTTATCCATTGTTAAAGAGAAAAACTGGGAGGTTCAGTGGTTTTCAAAGACATATTTAGTAAATTTACTTATTTAAATTTATTGAGTCTCTTAACAATCTTATTACAATCCACCATTCAATTGTATTAACACACTTGCACATGTGTTGCCATCAACATTTAAAAAACGTTTTCTTGGTAACAGAGCCCTTGGTAATCAGCTCCTCTTTTTTCTCTACCTCTGCTACCCTCCCACTCGCATGAATCCTTGAGCAATTATACTTTACTGTTGTTACTTAGTCTCTTACACTGTATTTTTCCACCTTCACTCACATTTCTTTATTCTTCATCCTTGGGGGTGAGCTATATATCCAAGCTTTTGACGGGTGCCCCTTCTCCCCAGACCCTAATCCCCACCAACCCCTACTCTCAGCATATTAATGCTCCAACTGCTGTTCTTGAGATTTTTTAAAGTTTTAAAGAAACCATGGAAACTTTTATTAAAACAAAATATGGAAAGATGGAGTTCTTTTTGATGAAATATCTTTCATGAGTATCTATATACTCAGAAGGCAGTGTTACTATTTCTCTAATTCTCTCTCTTTTAAAACTCTTCTCTTCAATTTATACCACAACAAAATGCTAACGTTGACTGCCTCAAGGGACGCAAGTCATGTCCTGTTTTCTTTTTTTTATTAGATAGCTTTATTGGGGGGCTTATAAAACTTTTATCACAATCCATCCATCCGTCCCTTGTATGTCAAGCACATTTGTACATTTGCTGCCCTCATTATTCTCAAAACATTTGCTTTCTATTTCAGTCCTCGGTTTTATCTGTCCAGTTACCAATGTGCATACCCCAGTCTAGCCTGATTAGTAAAGTAGAACGGGGTCATGGTACATGGGGGGGAAGACATATTCAGGAATGATGTGTGTATTTCTGAAGCTAAACATCACACTGATTGAATCATTCCTTCCTTGGACCCTTTTGTGGGGGGATGTCCAATTGTCTATAGATGGCCTATGGGTCTCCAATCCAACCCCCCTTTATGTCATCAATATGGTTTGCTTGGGATATTTTGATATCTGATACATGCTCCGGTCAACAACTCAGTGGTGTGTTTTTACCATCTGGGCTATTTGTTTCTCAGCTGCATGGCTACTTGCTTACCTTCAAGCCTTTAAGACCCTAGATCAGTGGTTCTCAACCTTCCTAATGCCACAACTCTTTAATACTGCTCCTCATGTCTCAACCATCATGTCACTTTCATTGCTACTTCATAAATGCAATTTTGCTACTGTTATGAATTGGTCAACCCCTGTGAAAGGGTCATACGATCCCTAAAGGGGTTGACACCCACAGATTGAGAACCACTGCCCTAGATGTTATATTTTTTGATAGCCTGGCACCTTCTGCTCTCCTCACCACATTTGCTCACCACAAAATTTGTCTTTAGCATTCTTGTCAGGAAGGTGAGTATCAAAGAGCACCAGATTATTAGACCTAAGTGTTCTGTGTTAAGGGAGGCTTTGCGTAGAGAGCAAAGTCTGTCTGCTATCTTAATCCTTCACACATAAAATATGTAAATTGGCCTATATCCCTTTAATTATAAATGAATATATTTACACATATATGTCTATAGCTATACTTCTGTAGATAATTTTTGCTTCCTACTTTCCCCCCATATTTCCTCTTGTCCACTATCATGCTTACCCTCCACTTGGCTCTCAGTAATTCTTCTTGGTTACATAGCACTTGATCAAACCCCACCAGGCCTCCCTGCCATCATGTTCCCTCATCCCTGAGTTTGTTAGCTCCCTACATTCCCTGCCTGCCCCATCCTCTCCCACCTACCTCTGACCTCACCAGTCTCATTATTTTCATCTTGGATACGTTGTTCTGCCTATCTTATAGAGATAGATATAGGGGGAAAGACAAAAAAGACAAATAGTTCCAGGCTTGCCTGGTGTCCTTTGTGAGCATTTTCCAATCAGGTCTGTTGAGGTGCCAAGCCCTGTTTCTGACTTAGAAGTGTATGTTCGGAATTCCTCAGGCACTTGGTTACTTTTTTCTCACTGGCTGTCCTGTCTTAGTGCTTCACCCTGCTGTGCACCCTTCCGTCCTGGAGATATCTGCCAATATTGTTTATGGATAATTTTAATGGGGTAGTTGCTTAATTATTATTATTTCTACTCAGCACCTTTTTTGTGTGTTTATTCTTGATAGAGGTCCAAAGAATGAAAAAATGATGGTTTGTCCTTATTTGTTCCTTGTTGATTGAGAAAATGGAAATGTTCTGCATTCCCTCCACACCAGACCACAGAATCTACACTAAGAACTTCAAAATAAAGTTAACTCTGTGCCTAAACCAGGGATAAGTTAGAATTACTTATGAGACCTTTTATATTGCCTTTGTCTCCAGAATAAGGTAAAACACAAACTTCATCATGCCAGGGGTCTTCAAAAGATTCGGGGGAAACAAAATTAAAAGATAAGGGACTGTCTCTTTGAATTATTAGAATCTCTCGTACATTGTGACTCTGCCAAGGCTATCCTGTGTGCCGCAACCACCATGATGCAAAGTTAGATGGAGAGCATGTCCTTGTGAAGCTCGCGTGTGTTCTCAATTTGACATCTGAGAAGTGGGATCAAATGTCACGGAACGCTCCCCTCTTCCCAACCCCTGCCCCTTTCTCCTCTCCTTCTCCTCTCTTCTCTTTCAAACATCACCTCCTTGTTCTGGGGCTCCACAATTGCAATCTCAACAACAGATCTAGGAGGTATCCACCAGCATTGTCTCCTTTAATTGGTACCACTCTTCTTCGAACCTGAGACTGCTGAGGAGAGAAAGAATTGGGTTTTGAAAAGGCAAAATTGGCTGCCCTAGAATGAGGAGGGAGTATCCCAGTAGATAACACAGTATTTCAGATAGCTGGGGAGTAACTCGAGATGGGGTGAACCTGGTCGAGCAGAGGAGTGGCTAGAAGTAGGTGTGATGGGTTGAGAGTGGACGATAGAGGAGCACAGAGTCCATGGCTCTCCTTTCAGTCTGGTGCAGTGTTGGAGGGGAGAACACAGAGAAGCCTGAGCTCAGGGGAGGACGAGGAGGACACAGGGTGAGGTGAGGATCAGAAATGCCGGTCTTTGGTCCTTCAGTGAGTCCTTCCTTTCTCCTCTCTTTATGCCCCAATGGTTTTGGATAAAATAACAAAGCATACAGATTGAAGCTCCATCAATACAAGGAGGTCTATAGTAAAGTGTAAGTGCTCCCCCTTTGTGAGGGGTCTCCAAGCCCTGTAGAAGCAACTACCTAGACCTTGGTCTAATGGTAGTCTTCCAGTACAGCATATTAAAGATTAAAAATTAAACAAACCAAACTCTCTGCCCTCGAGTCAATGTAGACTCACAATTGCCCCAGAGGACAGGACAGAACTGCCCGTGCATTTCTGAGACTGCAGCTGCAAACTCCAGTGGAGAGTGCTATCTTTCTCGCTTGGAGCAGCAGGTAATTTTTCAACTGTGGACCTTGTGGATGCCTTGTAGCTTAATGCTTAATTTCTATGTCACCAGCGCTACTCCCTACAGTGTATAAACACTTGTCACTTGTTTTTCCAATGTTTCCTTTTCTGCTAAGGATAGTGTTCTATAATTGGCCATCCTTATTCAGCAACATAGCTGTGAGACTTTCTTACGAACTGATTGATTCATTCTTTTTAATAGCTGTACACAAGTGTACCATCATGTCATAGATTAATAGACATTTAGGTTGCTTCAAGGTTTTTAGGGTGAAAGTGTTTTTCTTAATTTATTGGTGGAACCCTGGTGGTAGGACAGTGGTTCTGAGTTGGGCCGCGATAAACATCAGCAGCAATTCAAAACCACCAGGAGCTCTGTGTGAGAAAAAAAAGGACTTCTACTCCGGTGAACAGTTACTGCCTTAGCGCCATTAGTCAGCTTGGATACCATGGCAGTGAGCTGTGTGTGTTATGTCTGTGTATACATACTATTTCATGAGCGTGGTTTACATGGCCAATGAACATTCATTTTCATCTGTAGTAAATTTCTCCTTTCCAAAGGTGGTTTCCTTTCATCTCTTCCATGTGTAGACTTCCCCCAAACTAACTTATAATATCCTACCCAGTTGAGTTGATGCCAAATCTGCTGTGAATCATGGTATGTCCTTTTCGTTTTAGACACCATACCCTTCATTTTAGAAACGTGTTTCGTGTGTGTGTGTGTGTGTGTGTAAGATCATTTGCCTTTCCACCGAAGCTTTACAAGACTACACTCTAGTGACCTATACTCCCCGCTCCCCCATTTCTGATCATCTTCAAAGAATGATTCTTTCAGTATGAAAACCTTATGGTTTTCCTTTACTTTGATTATGCAGTCTAGTGATTTTCTTTAATGTTTAATGATTTTTCAACAATTTTAAAGTTATTTTATATTGATATTGTGCTGATTTCCTTTGAATTTGGTAGCCCTTTGACTATGTATTCGCTATTTTGCTTTGCAATTGTCGTTTTCAAATGTACCTCTCTGATTCCCTGCTTTATTTTACAGGTCTGCATTTACTTTTAATGCATCTCTATCATGGGTAAGGATCCATGGTAGTGTAGTCATTTTGGGTTAGGTTCTGCAATGTCCAAGATTTTAAATTATAAGTCACTTCACAGGAGAAAAATGAGGTTTTCAATTCTAATAAACAGGGACAGACTAAGAAACTCACAGAGGCAATTCTGGGTTGATGATGAGTTCAGTGGCAGTGAGTGTGTCACATCTGAGTTGTGAGGAAAGTGTCTTAAACTCATTATTATCCACTGTTGATGTTTCTCTGTCCACAGGATTCGCTTTACAATTAGTTTAGCTTGGTCTATTTTTACACATTTCTTTACTATTGTTTTATCTGCAAATAGACAAATTTTGTCATAGCTGAAGGATCATATTGCTGGGTACAACACTTTTCCTCTTCTCTTTTCAGGATTTTACAAATATCCTCTGTTTTCTTACCTGAAAACATTGTTTCTGCTGAAAGAATAAGAACTTACTCTTATTGTATTTTTTTTCAGGTAACTTAATTTTACACACAGTTTTCACAATTTTTCCCCTGTCTTCAGTTTTTCCCAGGTCTTCAGATTATGACATGCTTCGATGATTTTCTTTTAGCATCTGTCCTTTTTGGAGTTTATCTAGCATCTTGGATGATTATTTTCTAGTTTTGGGTTTTTTTTTTTTTGGGTGTGTGTGTGTTATATTCAGGAAGTTTTTTTTCCAACAAATCTTGATTTTGAATTGTTTTTATTTTGTATTTTTGTATTTTCCTATTTTGTAATTTCAATATCCTATTGTTTGATGGTGTCCTTTATCAAACTTAGGCTTCTTTTGTGTGTTATTTTCCTCTTCTTTTTTCTCCTTGAGTTTTCCTTAAAAGATTAGTTTTTGTTTTTCTTCAATCCTTCTGATTCTGTATTCATTTGATTCAATTCTTTTTTGTTGTTGCTGTCACAATGCATTATCTACTTCTGAAATCTTAGGTTTAATCTTATAGATTTATTTTGCTATAATTACATGGGTTTTTATTTGCTGCTTGCTTTGTCAGCTTATTCTTGTAGTATTATCCTGGACTCCTCTAGAGTGTTTTATCATGTTTCTAGATTTTTGCCTATAATTTTCTTGACATCATTTTCATTTTCCTTGATCTCGTAAACATTTGTTGGTCTAACAAAGATAGATAGATAGATAGATAGAGAGAGAGAGAAAGAGAGGAGTCTGTGTTTTTGTGTGTATATATATTTTTATTGGCACCTACAACACATATCATAAAATTCGATATTTTATTTCTTGTCATATCTAGAAGAATTATATAATCATTACCACAACTGATTTCAGAACAGCACTATAATCCATGGTTCAATTGCCTATAAAATAAGTTGTGCAATCAATTCTAGTGTTCCCACCATCCTCCCAGTCATAATTGTTTACTTCAAAATTCCATTGACTCTTCCTATATTCCACCACCCAGTGGTGTATGCCTTGTAAACTCTTTCATCAGTTATCAACTCTATATATCCACTCCTTTGTGAAGTAAAATTCTTTTTCTAGAACCCAAAACAATTATATCTCATTTTGTGACTTGCTTAATTGATGAAACATAAGATATCCCAGACATAAAACAAGAGACTTTCAGACTTCACTGAAGTAGAAAAAGTTTTGCATTACAAAAATTAAATCCTGATAAAGATAATAGAGAAAAGTGGAAAGCAGAAAACAAAGTTCCTGCCCTGGAGAAGAAACAAGGAAAACTAAACAAAAAACCTTCTTGCTTCACTGTTTCATTAAAAAAAATCCACCCACATAGAGGGCAGATTATATTTTATTGAAAAACTTAATGACAAAAGATACATTATCTTAGTTTACTAAAATAGCATTATGTAGTCGAGAACAGCTAAGCAATGAAATTGTATCTTCAAAATGATGATGAAACATGTACACATACACAAACACCGAAAGTCATTGCCATGGATTCAATTCTGCATCACTGTGACTCTGTAGGTCAGGGTATCACTGTCCCTATAGGATCCAGACTTTAACTCTTTACACAAGTAGAAAAAACAGTCTTCTTCCCTTACATGGCTGAAGGTTTCAAATTGCTAACAAGAATTGACTAGCACCCAGGGCTCCTCAAATCAGGAGCTTCAGTTAATGATGATTTTAAGATGCTGTGAAACTCTAGGAAGATTTTTTTGTTGTTGTTTTTCTGTATCAAAAATATGTGGATTAATTTTCATATAAAGTGAAATTTTTATAGTACATTATTTGCAATGTTGTTATCCATGGTTTATATTATGCATAGCTATAAACAAACTATGAGGAAATTAATCCACTGAAAATGCACCTTCAAACTGATGCTTATGGACTTCAGATCTGAATCAGTGAGCGGGTATTGGATTCCAGCTAGCCTCCCCTGCATCTCACCCTCTCTCCCCTGCCCTCCTCACAGCAAAAAGAAAAGAGACTTGTTCAGTCTTGTAAATAAATAGACTGCTGCACTGTAGTGGACTATAGGGAGAACATACATACCACGTTTCCCTGAAAAGACACACGCTATGTCGTCTATTTATTTTTTTCTCAAGAAGACACACTGTGGTTTATTTTCAGGAGATATCTTATTTTTATTAAGTGTACAGCAATCTATATTTATTCAAATATACTTACTTCGTCTTCAGGAACGTTGGCCCACAATCTTGAGAAAAACGGCAGCCACAGTTTGACTTCATCCCACTGAAGACACACAACACCTAAAGCAGAGTGTCCTGCACCTCACTTAACTTTCTGCGTTTCCCTCTGTGCCTCAGCTTGCAGCACGCACAGAACAACCGAGAACAGACATAGGGAGCCCACCTTGTGGAAGGGGCTGCCCACCTCTCCAGTCACTTGAGACAGCAGCTGATGGGGAAGATGAGTAGGGCTACCTGTCTTTGTTACCACTCTGAGTCGGTGAACTGCACAGCCATGCCTATCACTATGTCTTATTTTGGGGGTATGGTATGCGCAAATGCTTAAAAATCCTGCTATAACTTATTTTGTGGGTATGTCTTATTTTGGGGAAAACATGGTACGTACTGATACATAAAAGATTTTCACCAGGCAATGCATTGTGGAAAAGGAAACTGACTCACTATTACCAGATATCTGGAGCCCATCCTGATGGATGGTATGGGTTCTCAAAGGACTTATTGTCTATCTTCCGAGCAGCATTGACAGGGAGAAACATGAGCAATTGTTGGATCTGAAGTCAATCAGCCTGATATTATGGGGCAACATTAAGCCTAAAATGGCTCCAATCCTTCATTATCAGCTTGCAGTCCCCAAAGCTGATCCTGGACCAGACGGTACAGCCTTCTATTATCCCTAAAGTTGCTATGAGTTAGAACTAAGTAGAAAGTATCTAACAAGAATGGCAAAACACTCAGGGAGAAAGGTACTTCTAGATTTTAATTTTTGAACAGGATTTTCCACTTTAATACACTTTTGACATTTTTATTATGATTTCTTTATAAGCTTAATATTCATTTGCTGTAAATTGATTTACTCAAATATTCACATTTCTCCAAAGAAAATACTGTCTCCAAGTGCTGTAAGTCTTGCTATCACTTTATGAATCAAATATTATAATCAAGGGCTCTCAGTTCAATTTACATCTTCTGAAATACTTGTTATAAACTCATCACCAATAGAATATACAAAACAGATGATCACCTTACAAAAAAATTCTCTGCTACATTACTAATCAAGACTTTACTTGAATTTTCAAAAGCAAAATGTTTTTGAAATTAGCATTCATATCAAGGAATTTAATTCTGTACTAAGATTTTGAATAGTACAAAATCTAGTCAGGATCCTTAAGTCTGTCAATAATCCCAAGTTTAAATTGATCATTGGAAAATGATCTTTTCTCAAAGTCCAAATGCTTTTCTGACTCTGAGTTGTGAGTGAAAATCCTGTGACAATTACTTATTTATATCTCATATAAACTTCAAGTATAAAAATACAAACCACTTGTTCAAAAGAAACTGAATTAACTAAAGGCTTGAATATAAAAATTTTAAGGACACCAATACAAAAAACACATGGGTAGGAAATGGAACAAGCACCAAACGTGTGCTGGAATCAGTTGTTTCAATTTTCTTATTTTGAAGGTGGGACATGTTTTTCCCGTCAACACCCTGACAGTCTTCTTGAGCATTGGTCAAGACGTCTGCCTCAGAACAATTGGCCTTGACACACCCCCTGCGATTTGCCCCAGGAACACATGGCAAGTGGGCAGCCAGTGGTTTCTCTCTCTTTCTAAAGCTGTAATCAGTAGATTTTTTAGTTATTATGTTGTTTATACAAATATTGTTAAAAATGCACACGTTAATATCATCTATGTTAGTATTATCTATAGCATCTGATAATTCACAAGGAGAGGCGAGATAGCAATTGCATTCAAATTTTTCAGAAAAATACTTGAGGTCTTCCATGGTGGGTTTCCCAACCACTGTGAATTGTTCATTGGTCTCAGCTTTAATAGCAAAGTTCTTTGGGTTCAGATGAAGGTAGTCGGTTGAATTCCAGTCTTTCCTTATACACAGTCCTGCTCCAGAGCAAAGCACGTGGCTACACAATTTGGCTGCTAAAGTGAGGTTGACTATGTACGGATTCAGTGTAGCCGTCAGGTAAGTGGATAGGTCGCTGCAGGCTTCCTGTGAAATGACAAGGTCAGGAAATCAAGGACAAGTTAATTCATACCTTCATAGCAATAAGCAACTTTTAAGAAATCACGAAGAAAACAGGACTAAGAGGTTGAAGATATTTTAATGCTTTCACCCTTGTCAAGGAAAATGAATTCAATCTGTTTGTAAATTCAAAGCATTTGTAAGAAAAGATCATGTGCTATTCCATGACTTTGAATGAGCAGCCCACAAAGGAAAGCTTCTGATTCTGGAGACGAGGCCTTCCTCAATAAGTCATAATCAGGAGAGGCAGAATGGGTGCTTCAATGATTAGAGCATAAGTTCAGAGACCCATTATCCTGACTGGATCCTTATTGCTGGTAATTGTGCAAGTTGTGCAAGTGTGAGGAACCATTAAACTTTCTAATTCTTAGTTTCCATTTTGGTGACCTTGGGGGAAGTTGATCTTCCTGTGATTTAACTTCATCTGCTAAATAAGGTTCATTGCAGCATCTGCCTCATTCAGTTGTTATACAAATGGAGCATGGAGGAATATTATTTTTAACAAAATGTTTAACAACTTTTAACATAACTAAGAATGTCGTAATTTAGCTATCAAAATAATAAATCTAAATAAGCAACTATTAAGTAAGAGTACATAGCATCAGAATCAATGGTTTCTAAACTCTTAGCTTTATATAATGAAGGAATTCAACTGGGCATACTTTCTATTAAATATTAGATATATTTCAAATCATTAAGGATTTTGACAGCTTGATCACAAGTACATGCTTATTTATAAGTACAGTCATAATCTGCTATGAGTGATGAGTGATTGAAATGACTCAACTTGAAGTGGGAGCACTTTAAAACCTGTCTCTAAAATCATCCATGGTATTCACTTTGTGTGTGCGTGTGCGCGTGCATGTGAAAAACAATCTTTTTGACTGAAGTGATGAATCTAATCCTTCAGCAGCCTAGAGGAGGTGGCAGTGATAATCTGGCTGAAAATGTCAAGGAATCTTGGCAGCCTAGTCTTCAACTTGTTTTTCATTGTCTTCCTTGAGATAAGGCTTTCTGTGCTAAGCAAAATTTTACCCAAAGGTAACTAAGCCCTAATTCCTCATGAAACAATGAACGTATTTACCTTACTCACCAAAAGAGATTATAAAGACTCGAAAGACAAGGAAGATAATCCTGAAGTATCTACGTCGGTTGATCTAATCATTGACGTCCTTACCAGAGTATGCTTTCCAGCTGGGTTAGAGAGAGGAAATGGAAGGAGGAGGAAGAGATTCAAAACCAAGAGGTCCTCCACCTGCCATGGCCAGCTTTGAAGATAGGAGGAGGAAGCTAGTAGTCTCTATAAGCTGGAAAGATTACACTGGAATTGAAAAGAAAATCTGGTTGGCACTCAGCTGAAAACCAAGTAGGAAATGAAGAATGAGTTGCTACAGTCACAGGAAATCAATTCTGCCAAGGATTTAAACAAGGAATGAAGCTTTGCCAACATCTTGATATGAAACTGAAAAGACTTGTGTGTTGCACTTCTGACCTGCAGAACTGTGAGACAACAAATGTTAGTTATTTAATTTGCTAAATTTGTTTGGCTGGAATAGAAAACTAACACACTACCAATCTTCATAAGTCTCCAATGACATTGAATGGTGTCCTACATCAAAATTTCCTGCCTTGACTGACATACAGACAAACAAGGTGTAAAGATCCCTTTCCTTGACACAATCCTCCACCTCTCCTCCAGCTTACACACACTGGTTGTTTCAAGACTTTGTTCCTTTCCACTCTTAGGACCCTGACACTATATGGTTCCCTCTAGTTGGAATGTTCTCTTTCTGATTTTTAGTACCCTTCTTTTCCAACTTGTCATTCAAATCTCATCTTTAATTAGACAATATTCCTGTCAGAAGCCTTTCCTGTTCACTCTCCTATGTCTATCCTGTTTTATTAATTTCTTAATTTTTTTAATGTTTATATTTTTCCTCTCGTGTCTCCCTATTTTTATGATCTGCAATAACAATTATGTGAAAATATTTCCTTGTGTCTTGTTTTTATGCCTCTATATAAGCACAAATTTCACCACTATTCTTCTATATTAGCAAAAATATATAGGGCTATAGCTTCTTGGGACTGTCTCCCAACTCATGGCAGTAACTTTTAAGCAAAAAGAGGAGCAAATGGATGAGAGTGGTTTGAGACTCATTAGCCTATCTAAGATGTGGTCATGGGAAAGACTGAATCTACAGTACATCCTGCACTGTATTTACAGTACATCCTGATTTCCATGGTGCAAGTATTCCTACTAATACTCAAGTATTCATACTTATACTAATATTAGTGAATGAACATTTGCAAAATGAATGCATCACATTGACATGATATGATATGACATGATATGTATGTACAGTAACACACACCATGATATGGTACTTTCTCAAATTCTTTAGATGTAAATAAACATAGGTCATAAGAAGAAAACTGAACTACATATTTCAGAGATATTTGAGTGTGTATTAACTTTGTTTTGAATATAAATTATTTACAAAGGTTTTATAATTCAATATTTTATATTGGCTATTTTCAACAATTAGTTTAAGAAGTCATTGACATTTTAACAATTAATTATCTTGAGCTGGGACCTGTAGTTGTTTACTCCAGCACACTTCTGAATATGGTGAAATGGAAGGGAATAGTTGACTTACTTTTGTAAACAGCTGTTGTATTTCAATGGCAGTACTTGCCAACAACTTGGCACTAACTAGCTTTTCAAATTGCAATCAAAACATGGAAACATGAAAAGCGATCCATGACTCTATTGATTACAAGTGACATAGAATAAAGGGGTAAATAATAATATGACTAGCATTTAGAATGGCCATGAAGTGAGAGAGATAGAAGAAATTTATTGAATAGAGTCCCCACTCAAAAAAGAAACAATTCCAAGCAGAAAATATTCAAAATAAAGATCAGAAGATTGCCTCTAAATAAATGCTAAAGATGACCTGAAAATCACTGTAGAGAGATTCTAAGATTAAAGTAACTTTAAAAAAGAAAGTTGACACATAGAATACTTTACATCATCCCAGATATTGAGAATTTCTGACTCTTTCTTCACAAGAGTTTTCAAATTAAAAAAAAAGGAAGCAATTTAGAAAATATGTAAGTGGTTCCATTATAAGGTCAATAGAACTCTTGAGAAAGAAGTTGATGGATTTGAAAAGACAAGCAAATTTTAGTTGTTGAGAGGTTAGTTGTTAAATAATTTCCTGATAGAAAATATTTTACTAAACAACATACAACCTGCTCTGTAGCTACATTTCCTGTCATTTCTTTTCATTGGTGATCAAATCAAGCAATAGTTTAATATCAGATAGGCAGGAGAGCTCAGATTACCTTGAAGGGATTCACAAGAGCAAAGGCTTTTTAAAGGGAAGAACACTGAGGGATGTTAACCAAAGCTCAGTCCTGATAGCCTGATCCCTTAAAGATGGTCAGCTTTAGCTACTCTAGCCTAGAAACTGGAAACCACACAGCTGTACAGTGCACATCCACTGAAAACCACCCGCGGGGACAGGGTAGGACTGCGTCTGTGAATTTCCAAGACTGTAGAGCTTCAGTTCGGCCTCCGTTTTATTCCCACATAATCACTTATGGAGGCTCATATGCAATAGTTGAGTCATGTCAAGTAGAGTTGCACAATAATTGCCATAATCAATTTGAGAACTTTTTCTTCTGTCTTGTACTCATTGTTATCAGGTCTCAAATTACCTGAAAACTCCCCTTTCCTTACCTTCAAGAAACCATTAGTCAGTCCATGGCTGTCTCATTAGATTTCCTATGCTGGATTTCATATACAGAAAAAAAGACTGTAATGTTTTTTTGGTTTTATATTGGTTTGTTTTGGGGCATACTGCCTCTGGTGGTTGTGGGCGCTACCCAGTGCTGCTCCTGAGAGTCGCCGCTGGATTTGAACCGCCAAGCCTGCGGGCTGCAGTCCTGTACTCAACCACTTATGCCACTGGGGCTCAGCCTCTGTAATGCTTTTAAAAACAAAATAAAACTCAATTTAATTTTAAAAGCACATACCTATCAACAAATCTCTATAGTTTAATCGTATGGGATTTAAAAACACATTATTCAATTAAAATTGTCTCGGTGACAAAAAGTCATTACAGAATGCGCTTGCAAAACACTGTGCCTAATAATTAGCTGTCCGGTGGTGGCTGTTGTTGTGTCAGACTGTGATGCCTTACAAGGGAAGAAAGGCCTATTGTGTGCCTGGTGGTTGTGAACTGCTGATCTTGAAGGTAACAGTCCAAGGTGGACACACTGCACTCACAGGGCTCCTCACTCTGTCCCGTCAATCACTCTAAACTGAGATTGTTTTTCTTTTAAAAGAGGAAAGAATATGGCTGTTCTATCTGAAGGAATAACGGCTCTCTCAAAGGCCCTTCTGGTCCTTGAGTAGAAATTCTATTCTGTACAGATCCCATGGTAGAACTCTGCATGGAGCTTCATTTGACATCTTCAATATCTCACAAGTCACCACTGTTTCCATACCCATCAGAGAGGGAAAAGTTCACCTTCAATTCACAACTATCCATTAACTGATAAAAAGGAATTACTCTTGCTTTATTTAAAAGGTCTGAAGCCATGAGGGGTGAAGATCTGATAAGGAGAATTGGATAAATGTGAAAACAAAGCGGGAAAGAAAGACACTAGGCGATGATAGTCAAACATCTTTTATGCTAATCACATGTATCAATAGAGTGGGGATGCCAAACAAAATGGATATTTCGTTTCCTCATGGAGTTTATTTATAGTTTTATCTAGAATGGATACTACAAAATAGAAGAGAACAGACAGATAGCGAAGGATATTCCATTCTTTTCCCTTAGGAAATACACAGTGTAGAATTTATTTTGTACGATTTTCAAAATCTAGATCCTGATAATCCCCACTCCCCACAGTGCCCATTTAAAACCATTTTTCCTGATCTCTCTTTTCCTAAGGGTAGTATCTTTAAACTAAAAGATTTTGGGTCATCCTAAACACTCCTCCAAACCCTCCCTAAAATAAATCCCCCAGATTTGCTATCAGATTATATTAAAAATGCAAGCACACACCTGCACTCCCACCAATAATCCTGTGCTCCGAGACATCGCCAGCAGTCACTTCTCCCTGCTCCCATGCATGTCTTTCTGCAATCTATTCTCTACTCACCTAAGTGATTCTAAAATCCTGCTCAGGCACAGCCACTCTTCTGTCCCAAACCTCTAGTGAATAGCTTCTCACCTGAGAAAACGCCACATTGTGGTCTCTGAAGCTATCTGATCCTCCTCGGCTCTCACAGTCCACTCTCCCCCTCGTGACATCCCAGTCACACTGCAGTCCCTCCCATGTGCCCAAGAGTAAGCAAAGGTTGTCTGTGGCTATCTCAAACAGCCGCAATACGTAACTGTCTATCCTGTCTACGTGGCTGCACTGATCCTCACCAAACTCATTACTCCTCAATATCCACACATATTGCAATTATGGAATTATCCTTCTTCAGTAAAAGAGCTTGTTTTGCTCTTTCATACATGAAGGTTTTCAATATATGAAATCCAAGACAGGTGCACCTAAAGAAACAATAAGT
Source organism: Nesogale talazaci (assembly GCA_004026705.1). Lineage (NCBI taxonomy): Eukaryota > Metazoa > Chordata > Mammalia > Afrosoricida > Tenrecidae > Nesogale > Nesogale talazaci. Next base: position 24,830 of record PVJH01005062.1, on the reverse strand, counting down.
GGATTAATAGTTTACTTGGGCAGGGGGTAGGGTGCTGCCAGAGCTCTGGTGGGGCAGGGGTTATGCGGTGTGTTTCCATTCCAGTGGTTGCCAGTTTGAAACCATCAGTACTCTGTGGGAGAAAGACTGGACTTTCTATTCCCATAAACTCTGCCAGTGTCAGAAATGCAAAATGGAGTCACTGCATCAGCATTGAGTTGACTGCAGGGTGGAGGAGTGTAGCAGGGAAGGAGGGAGGGAAATTGAGAGCTAATAACAATGAGTTTACAAGGAGGAAGTAAATGTCCTAGAACTGATTGTTGTGATGTTAAACAACTTTTAATATGACTGAACTATTGAAGTATATGATACATGAATTCCATGCCAATGCAACCATTTTAAAAACACATGAAGGAAGGTACAATATAATTGTGACAAATCATGGAAATCTTAAAGAAAATCAAAATCAAAATGGAAATGGTTTTCCTTGACATATCCTTCACCTAGGGCTATATACATCAGAAGGCAGTGTTTGCATCAACACCCTCCTCACCCCCACTAATGATTTGGGCACACTCTGAATTGTGTACTACATCAAACAGACAGTTTTTGCAGAAATTGGATTGTCACATTTCTTTGGTATATTCTCTAAGTTTGGGGAGCAAAAGAAGATTTTAGGGGCCAATTCAGGGCTGTAGGGTAGAAGAGAAAAGATTTCTCAATTGATATTTATAGAACAACCTGTCCTAGACTTTGCAGGTGCATTGTCATGAGGAGGAAATAAAAAATCTTCAGTACAAATTTCCCCTCTCCTTTCAAACACATGCAGCTTTCCATTTTCTTTAATCTTATTCAAAAATGCCCTCATTATCCCTCTATTTCCTTTGACAGATTCTACCAAGACTGTGCCCTCTAGCCTCCCATAAAGCAATTATCATACTCTTCTGAGTTGAACTTCTTTGCCTTGAATATAACTGTCCCAGAAGCATATACCATTTGAAACCGGTTTTATATGGACCTATTTTTAAGCCATGTCAATGAGACTGACACCAGTGTATTATTCAGAGATCTTATACACTGCCATCTGCTGCTTGTAGAAATAATTTAAAATGTATTTTATTTTGAATAAATCTAAGTATAGATGAATGGAACCCAATATGTTTCTCCTAACACTTTTTTTCTGACAATCCATCAATTAATTACAATTAGTCAAAATAGGAAATTAATAGGCCAGAAGGGAGCAAACATTTCATGAAAAGGTTGGATAGTCAAAAGTTGCTGTAACTACTCACCTTTTTCTTTTAATGAAACAGTAGCCATACTTTTTTACTTTTCCTCACAATCTCTAAATAAATTAGCATGGGTAGGTCCCAAGGAAATTTGTTGATAGAAAAAGAAATCTAACTTTGGTGTGATTTTCATTTATGAAATACAAATCCTTTTGTTTTAGACCATTTAAAAGTACAAAAGCCTTGTTAGCACAGTTATACAAATCAGGTAGAAGACAGATTAGGTCTATGCTTAATTGGCCCTGCAGTGAGCAGTCAGTGAATGACCAAAAGAATGCTTATCTTAGAAAGATATTCAATATTCACTCAGTGCATGAGAGAACGAATGAATACCCATTGATGGGGAGAGTTCTTTTGTGCAGAAAAACCAATATTATGCCAGAAGGAAAAGATTGTAGACATGTGTTCTTCTTCTTCAAGGGCAGAGGATTTCAGTTAATCTTACTACATGTCACTTCTATCGAGGGGAGGCAAAGTTAGTATTCCTTTTTAGAACACTACCACAGCTATTATCTGTACCCATGAACATGGTCTGGTCTACCTGGATTTGTAAGATAGAATTGGAATAAGAACTGGAAATACAGGGAATCCAGCACAGATAAACCTCTCAGCACCAATAATGAGAGTAAGCATACTAGGACCATAAGTGGAAGGTGTGGGGAGGAAGGAGGAACCAATCACAATGATCTACTTTTAAGCCCCTAGCAGGAGGATGGACAACACAAAGTGGGTGAAGGCACACATGGGACAGGATGAGACATGAAAAAATAATAATTTATAAATTATCAAGGGCTCATGAGGGAGGGTGGATGGGGAACAGAAAGGGAAAAATAAGGAGCCAATTAACAAGAACTCAAGTAGAAAGAAAATGTTTTGAAAATGATGGCAACATATATACAAATGAGCTTGGCACATGGATGGATATATGGATTGTGATAAAATCTGCATGAACTCTCAATAATGAATTTTAAAATAAATAAAAGTGATTAAAAATACATTGCCAGTCAAATGAAAGTTGTTTTTACTCTAAACTGAGCATCTACTATTTTATGCCAAGAATGGTACTTATTCAATACCATTTTAAAAATTGAGAATTTATGAGAAAGCAAAAGCCTGCTATCACTCCTATTCTAAAATCTGCTGTGTGTCAGAGTTGAGTTTTGTACCCTAAGGATTCTAAGGGCCGGTTTTGTTCAAAGTAACTGGCCACATCTTAATATCAAGGCACTTGTACCTGTCCATAAGACTAGCAAGTGAGCACACTGGTCAATGAACCCCCTACAGCTGTCCTCAAGGACAATAAGGAATTGCCATGAATTCAACTTACCTTGCTTCCTGTCAAATTGACACTTGCCCAGATGACAACACCAGAGGCACCCAAAGCAACACTTTCTCCAAGCGTGTTCACAAGGTCGTACTGGCAAAAGGAACACAGAGAGTTAGCAGATAGCAATAAAATGGTATAAAATGCAGCAACACCAAAGCACCCATTTTTATCCTAAACAACAGTGCAGTAACATGAAAGTCAATGTTGATCTGAGAATCCTAATTCAATTATCCCCCCAGTGTACTCCTACTCCAAAAACACAACCTTTGCTCCACGATAACAGAAACACACTCTATGTTGCGATTTTAGGGTTATGGATGAAAGCAGGGGAGGGTGGGGTGGAAGTGCAGGGGTGGTGGTGAGAAGCGTCAAGTTACTCTATTATCTCTGCTCCCTACTTTTTCACAATTGCTAATATTTTGAGATAATAGTAAATGTATACAAAGTTTAATTTTTTTTCTCCTTTAAAAAAATCATGCTAAATTGTACTCATGTAACTCCTGGACACTATTGCATAAACTCTCCCCTCCACTCCACTCCGCCCTCCCTCACCTCCAACCCAACCCATTGATTGCCTTACCTGAGAAAGGTATCGGGAAGGCACATCAGTGAAAACTGGGCGTGCGTATAAATAAATCGGGACTTGGGTAACTTTGCCATATACTTCAGAAGCTCGAATGGCTTCCTGAACACGGTTTCGGGTAAAGTAAGCTGCGAGGGGATTAGAACTTAGGAAAGAGTTCAAATACATGTTTGGAAAAAGGGCGGTGCTTTCCCTCCACAGCCAGGAGAGCTGCCTATTTCTATTCTTTTCTATCTCAGAGCAATTCCCACTGTAATCAGGTCTAGTGTAAGCATGATTGTAACACTCAGGGTAAAGATAAAAGCCCCATCGATATCTGGGGCGATGTAGTTTCGCCATTTGTAGAGTCACAAGAAAATACGACTTGGCTGACCTTTCAAATTCCTGTTTGGCTTTCTTGGTGGTCTGAGAGATAGTGAGATGTGGTTCTTTTGCTTTCACAGTTTCAATAGACAAATTCCTGTAGATGAGCTTTTCTTTCCCGTTCCTATCCCAGAGGGGACTCCATTCCTCCCAGTCAATGACACCCAAGCCTGTCTGGTTTTCAGCTATCGTACTGAACACGTCTATTTGGGCTTTGACCACATGCAGTTTTAAATTTCCCAACTGTGGGAGGCCGCCATACACACACACTCCTGTCTTTTCACTTATAAAAGGATAGAGGCCAATATTATTAGCATAAAATATCGCAACCCTATGTTCAGGACCATGAAATCGGGGGCTTCCTTTTAAGGTAAAGAGGCTCAGATCTAGTGGCACATTAAATTTTTCATCACAAAATTCCGAGGGGGCATTCCAGACCCAGAGAAAAGTATCATCGGAGAATATATTTATTGGTGGGGAGTGGAGAGTCAGGCAGCACGGTAGGAGGAGGAAGATGAGGCCCGCCTGGAATGCTCCACTGCACCCCACACTCCCAGAGGAGATGTGTCTGATACCTAACACTCCCATTTTAATAAGGGATTGTGGGAAGAAGCACGTGTTTGTTCCTGCAGCCTGGGTTGGCCCAATATTTGGTGCAGGATAGAAATGAGGAACAGGATGAAGTGACACTGATGGATATGGAGGCAAAAGTACTATATTTAAATATTAGTCTTCTTGCTTCATATCTTTGGAATATTTTGCAAGTTGCTTCATCTATAACTGAAAAAATAAATGTAGAAGTGATTCTTAGATTGCATTTCAGTAGCAAAGATATACTGCTTTATCAAAATTTTCATTTAAACACAAGAAGTTGGACTTTACAAAAGGTTTAAGTAAAATTTCTCCATATAGATTCTATATGGACTAACTCTTTTTTTCATCTCCAATTGCCATTGTATGCTCAGAAAGGCAAATGTGACTAGTTTTTACTTTTGCTTCATGGTTGAGGAAAGCTCTATACTAATCTCTTAATCAACCCTGTGAAATGATAGGAAATCCCAAGAAAGATCTCTTATGTTTGATTGTTGCTTCTTGAACACTCAATTCTAGTATTCTGCTAAATATTAATCACCACTTGTCTTTTACTTTATTGCACTGTGGTGGCTTGAATGTTGCTGTAATGCTGGAAGTTAGTTATGTCACTGTATTTCAAATATCAGGGCAGGCACTCAAAGTGAACAGGTTTCAGCAGACCTTTCAGACAAAGAATAAGATACAGGCTGTCCACTTTTGAGGGATTAGCCACCGAAACCTTATGAATAGCGGCAAAGCATTGACAGATATAGTATCAGGTGATGAACCCCTCCATTTAGAAGGCACTGAAAATATGACTGAAGAGCAGCTGCCACCTCAAAGCAGAGGTTACCATCATGATCTGAGGGGACTAAGCATTGAGACCTTCACTAGCTAATAGAGCACGACTCAAAATGAAAGAATCCTTGCAAAAACTCATTTACAGTAAAAAATTATTGAAAGCATGACCAAGAAAAATCTTAAAAATTTTTTTCTATTGTTTGCTTTTCCTTTTAAGTGGGGCTGGGTGGAGAAAACCCATCATCATTTCTATTCCTTTTTCTTTTCCCCACTGTCAATTTGTGTATAATTCTTCACGAGGATGGCAAGTTAGACACCACACTGTTAGTTCCCCTTTCATCTGCTCTGACAGCAAGGTTAAATTCAGTAGCTGAAGGAACTCTGAGGAAACGCTGTCTTACAACTATCCCAGGGTTGTGTTCTAGAGTGTGTGTCAGCAGTGCGCCAATGTCTTTTTCTCAGGCCCCATCTCCTCCTTGTTCCCTCTGGTACTTGACCATATTGAATTATGCCAATGCAGTCAACTCTGATGTTGGATGTTTATTGGGCATGTAACTCTTTCTTTACCCATGAATACATTTCATGGTAGGATTCTGCCAATAATAAGCCAACCATTGCTTACATATTGCTTACAAATGCTCCTACCAACTTACTGGCAGAAATGTCTTTTGAAACAGAGCTCCATTAGATTGTGCATCATTAAAAAACTTTGTTTTGTACACTTAATATTAAATTTTTACTACTTCATAGCTTCTATGGAAAAACACTGGTTGCACCTTAGCTTAATAATAAAATCAAATTATGAAGTTAGGCCTTTTGAGAGTCTTTTCTAAGAACAATTACACTGTCATTTTGATTGCTATGAAATTTAAAGTTATAGCCTATTTTGTGGTGCTGTTAAAATATTCTGAGTCTAGAATAAAGTATTAAACCATGGATCATTTAGCATTCTCTAATTGTAAAATGCATTTATAAATAGTCATCCTATTTACATGTTGTCATTCAAGGAGAAAACTAGAAACTTTTTTCTTAATAAGCAGGAGATGACTGTGTAAAGTAACAATGGTACTTTCACCATTCTACCCTGAAATGGACCCCCACTGATGCCATGGTTTTGTTGGACTGCTAACCACATGGAACAGTTCTGCTTTCTTATAGGACCAATGTGTGTCCGAATCTAGTACACGGCAGTGGGATTTTAGTCAGGAATATGCTTCTTTACCTTAGCAAGTTTTCCATTCATCTTCATCTGTTTCAAAATGTGACCCTAAAGATAACACTATCGCATTGCTAGGTACCATGAAGTCCATGGCAACTCATTGCAAACTCATGTTGCAGAGTATAACTGCCCCATGGGTTTCCTTGGTGACAATCGTCATGGCAGCAGATGGCCAGTTCTTAGATTTGACCTGACAATCCGTGGTTAGCATCCGAAGGCTTAACCATTTACAATACCAAACTTATTGAGGAGAATGCCTTAATCAGGATAAAATGAAATCAGAAAAACAACTACTGTCTTACTTGTTAATGAAAATAATGTCCCTCTAAGGCTTATACTGCTGTTTTTCATAGTTTAAGGCCTCATGAACCTTCTTACTCATAACCTAGAAAATATTGGCCTAAAATAATATTGGGAAGATAACTCAAAAAACAAAACTCTGCCATTTAGTTGAAGCCAAAATTTCAAGGGATCAAGTTTCTGAGGTTTTTACTCTGTATTTTTAATCACTTTTTCAGGGTGTATATTATTTCTGAACCATTTAATCTATAATTTCAACCTAAAGACTGACATCTATCTCAAATGAACAGTTTGAGTTGATGCATGTTCAAAGATTTTGTAAACTTTTAAAGAGTTCTGTATAATATTTTCAAAGCCCAGAAGTCCATGTGAAAATTCATTCCCTAAAAAACGGATATCTTCAAATCCAGCAGCAGCAAGGCTGGGTAGTTCCCACGACCACCAGAGGGCCGTGATGCCAAAACAACAAAGCAACAAAGAAACAAAAATCTGACATTTTCAGGCAAGAGAGAAGCTTGTCAACAACCTCTTCATAAGCTATGATATTTTAAAAGTAATATGATCAGAAATATACATACTATACATGATGCCCAAGGGAAATGGATAACATGTGGAGTAGCATGCCAATTCCTTTGCTCTTCCCCTTCTCCTTTTTCAAATGTTACAGTTACCACAACCGTTATCCTTTTGTTCTACGTCTTATCTCTGTCTTCCCATCATTAACGTACCCCAAAGGGCATATACAGCCCAGGCCAGTGTTTTATGTGAAAGTAATAGTTCTCCATCTCTTTTCAATTGTATTTAAGTGTTCTTATATTTGTGGCTGAGTTTTATTTTTTGTTTGATTGTTCTAGCAAGTTGATTCCAATATATAGTAAACAAATTCAACAAAATTGAGAAAGAAAAAGTATCCGAACGTCCCCATACAGTTTCACCAAGATGTAATCTTTATGGGATCAACTCTCCTGGTTTTCTCCCACAGATCTGTGTGTGTCATTGGCCCTTGACCATTTGACCAACAACTGTGTTGGCAACTTGTGTTTCCCAAAGCAGGCACTCTTAAATAGCACCAGGATGAATCACCAAAGAGAAAGACTTAAAGAGTGGCACATTGCGTCATTTCTAACACTTTTTCACAGACAGCCATATAGGCTTTGTAGTAGAAACAAACACAGGGCACTTACTTTTGAAGAATGGAAAACTTTCTAAAATATAGGGTCAGAAATGATGACAGACCACCTAATGGCACCGCAATATTTAACCTGTTGGTTGAAAAAAGGCTGCCCTTTTCCCAGTTAATTAATGACACATGAATCTTTTGAGGTGTGTCAAAGTAATAAAGATCTCACGTTTGGTTGGGAGGAAAACCAGATTCATTGTAGAACAGACAGCACAAGTTCAGACGTATCTAGATGATACAACGCATTTCTGCCTTGGGGAGAGAGAGAGAGAGAAAGACCAATATACAAAGATTTCGGGAGTATCTATGCAAAATTTTAGATTGGTTGTTATTGTCAGAAAAATGTAACCTGACAGGCACATCTAACAGAAATTGATTGATCTTCTCAGCAAATATTGGAGAATTCCCAAGAGGAGAGAATCCTCAACCCCCTCAAAGATAGAGACAGCATAAACACTAAGTGCATGGAATCTATTCTTTTTCTTTAACTTGGAAATCGAGAAAGAAGGCCCATTGTTTCTGCTTCTCACTCCCTTCACCATTGACCCGTGGGCAGAGTCACTTCAGAGCCATTTCTCCCCATAGCATAAGCCAACCCCTACCTGGCTGGAGCCTCGGGGATCTGTGAAGGCAGCAGACCTCATGGGCAACTTGAAACAGATCTCCCAACTCCCCAAGTAATGCTTTTCACCATTCCATGTTGTTCTCCTCTGCTTCCATGTTTCTCAGCATCCCTCAGCTGTCCCCTTTTCACTCCCCAGGCCCCACCAAGCATTTCTCCCTCCTTTTTCCAGGAGACATGTGCACATACCTCCCCACTAAAGAAGCAGGAAGCCCCACCAAATTATGCCTTATTGCTTTTACTCTTTGGTTTTAAGATTCTTTTAGGTGGACTTTTCTTCCTTTTTGACACTCACATCCTCTTTCTATGAGCCACTCTGCCTGACCCACAACCCTCCCACTCCCCAAAACGGTGTTTAATTGTTCAGACTTTTCTACCTCTTCCCTGAGGCCAGAGTCCCACTGGAGTTCACACAGTCCTAACAGCAGAACTCTTATATCCCCAGCCATTTAACTCCCCCCCCTATTGTTTGTACTCCTTATAGTCTCTGCTCATATAAACATGCTCCTCTTCAACTTTGCTTATCCTCTTTTGCCTTTTTCTTGATCACTCCTTTATATTTCTGCTTTAAGTCTACTATCATATTTCTCTATATATCTATCTATATCTATATATCCTATTCTTGTTTTCTTCCTATTTACTTACACTTTTCTTTTTGCTCTTTTATTTACCCCACTTCATTCTTCTCTTAGTGAATATACTTTCATACTACCTATTAGATCTTATTACTTCTCTTAAAACACCAGTATCCCATTCTTATTAAAAAACCACTGAGTGTTTAGTTAGACATAGGATGGCCTATTTCTAGCTCATGAGAACAAAATCTGAACATCTATTTTGCGAAAGTCTATGGATTACAATTACTGCATTCTTTCTGATCATTAATCAATATGTAGATAATCAATATGTGTTCTCAAGCATAGTGCCTTGAAACATATATTACTTCCATCCCATATAGCCTATGCCGGGAGAGAAAGTCTCTTTCTTAGGGCTATGTCCTACAGGAAGGCCTCTCTCCTGGGGAAAGCACAAGGGGGCTCAAGTTGCTGTATTGATATAGTGTTAGGTGCTATTCAGTCAGTTATGACCCACAGAGACTCTCTGCACCACAGAACTAGGCACTGGTCCAGCACTATCCTTACAATTGTTCTCATGCTTGAGTCTTTGTCTGAGCCATGGGATCATTTCACCTGCATATCCACCTTATGCTTGGTTGTGTCCCTTCTAACTTTATAAAGCTTGAGTTTCTTCTTCAGGTCCAAGTCTCTCCTGAGGCAGCAGGAAAAAACACCATTTTCTTCACATTTCCATGGACCCTCGGAGACTATAGAGGGGTGAGCATTCTTGGATGGCAAACCCATTCTTTGGGTATTCCTGGAAGTTTATCAAACCTTAGAAAGTCTTGTGGGTTTTCTCAGCGATGAATTGTTCTTTAGTTCTCTCTGCCTTTAGTTCCTTTTATCTCCAGGGTTTTTCTTTTGGGGTTTTTTTTTTTACATGAAATCTTCTGATAATTGACATTCTGCTTCAGGTTTTGGCAGAGGTAGATCCTAATTCTGGGATCCTTTTTTGTACTCTTCGACACAAGATTGTTCGGCCATTTTTAAGTGGCTTCACCTACCTGAAACAGTTATGCTGCTACTTGGATGTTTGTGCAGTTTTGAGAAGTTGTACAGCTGTTAATACACATAGCAGAAAATAGCAGAAGGGAACACTTGGGCAGTGTGTCAAACCTTACAGATAGAGATTGGCCTTTTGACTTTGACATAAAATGGTGTTTGCGTAATGAAAGCTGCACTTTGAGTTTGGTATAGAAATGGGAGATAGAAGGGACTACTGCATTGTTTAAACTCAGGAAAGGTATATATCAGGTTTGTATCTTCTCATCATATGCACTCAATTTGCATGCTGAAGCAATTCATCAGGGAAGCTAGAGTAGATAAAGAAGAGTGTGGTATCCAAATTGAGGAAAAACTCACTGTCAACCTGCAAAATGCAGGGGACTCAACAGAAAGCCCTTGCAGATGAAAGTCAAGGATCACAGCCTAAGTGTGGATTAAAACACAGTGTGAAGAAAATCGAAATCCAGCTTTGTTCGGAGTTTCTTTTACATTTCAACCATCAGATGGGAAATTTGAAAAGCACTTAATAAGTCCTACGTTATTGATTATGTTAATCTAATGGATGCTGCTTTGCACACAGCTTAGCCAGGAGGTAATTGATGCCATTGCATAACCAGCTAAAGCTATCAAGAAAACAAGGAACAATTATCAATGTGTGATATGTAGTCAAGTCACTCCCTGATGGTCATTAGAGAAGTTTTGTCTAAATTCTTCAATGATTTTAATCCATTAGAATGCCATTGGAGGTACACAGACCAAATCTGCAATATTGTCAGTAATTTGAGCCATAATGACAGATTCTTAAAGTGTCATGTAAATTTTAATATTCTATTTTTGTTGTTGCTATAGTTAGATCTTGTCAAGTGAGAACTGACTTACAGAAACACGATGCACACCTGAAGGAAACAATGCTGAGTGCTGTGCCTTCCTGAAAGCATTCTCAAATTTGTTCCCTTCACTGCAGACATGGTGTCAATTCAACTCATGGAGGGTCTTCTCATTTCTCATTGACCCTCTATTGGACCAAGAAAAATGTCCTTTTCTGAGAACAGGCATCCCCTGATGGCATGTTCAATTATGTGAGATAAAGCCTCACCGTCCTCATTTCTAAGAAGCTTTCCATCTGTACTTCTTCCAAGTTAGATTTGTTCATTCTTTTGGCAACTCATGTGATGCCAATCGTCTTCACTAGCATCAAATTTCAAATGGATCCATCTTTCTGTGTCTTCCTCCTTCATTGCACATATTTTGCATGAACAGAACACCATCTTTGTCCTTTCCTCATTCCTAGACTTTTATATATTATGTGTGTCTGATTAAAGATTTCCATTACCAGTCTACTTTAGTTCAATAATGCCTAAGGAATTGCAGTTCTGCATTCTCCTTCCTTTTTTGATTACTTTCACTTTTCCTAGACTATACTTAATGTTGTCCACATTGACCAGAAGGGATGTTTGCAGCTCTTCTGCCCATTTTAAGTCATGCCACATCAGTACATGAAGTTTCTGAAAACTTGTATCTCAGAGGTATAATTAAGGTCCACGCTACCTCAAAGATAGGTCGCTGAAGGTGAAATGGCTTATGTGTTGGCTTGCCAATAGGGTTTTTAGCAGTGTTAGTAATAATTTTGTTTTGCTTTGTTTTTTGAGAGTGAAAAGGGGAATTAATTTTGTCTTAAAATAGATTATCTGGCCCCTTAAAGGAATCACATAACTGCCCAAACTGAATGAGGCTGATCTTTTCTCCAAACATTTATGCCTACCTGCAGAATATGATTTGCCCCTCCTCATCTATCTTTATGCCCCATTCTAGTGGTTTGCATGTCGTGATGATGTAAGAAGCTGTGCCACCAGTATTTCAAATACCATCACAGTCCCCTGTGTAGGCTCACTTCAACAGAGCTTTTAGGGATGTTTTGTATGAGGGAACAGAACGACAGTGAAAATATGGGTAGTAGAGGCGTGAACAAATGAGGTAATCGCTAAAATAAGAATTCAAATAAACCAAAAATTACAGAAAGAGAATCTTGAAAAAGAGTTAAGATCATAGTAAGAACAGAGTAAAATGGACTAGGAACCTAAGGATAATTTTTACATTAATAGCATAAAGAAGTTGGGATTCCAGTGCTGTCTGAGAAAATAAAAGGGATATTTAAGATGTAAAATTGAACGCTAAGCACATTCATTTTTGCCAGAGCAGCAGCAGATTATTGATAACATTAAACTCAAAGTTTAAAGAACAATGTGATTTTGGAGGCATCGAGTTTATGTCAACGGTGGTGGAATAATTTGAGAAAAGATACCAATAATGGTTGTACAAAACAAAGTCTAGAATCAACTACACTAAATTATACATGTAGAAGTTGATGAATTGGAGAATGTTCTGCTGTGGATGTCTTTGCCACAATGAATTATGTGATTTTATTCATAACACTGAGTACAAAGAAGAAGGAGGCAATCTTCCTTTTTTTAATTAAAAAATTTTTTGGGGGGGGGCATCACTGTCCTGGTGGGAGTCAGGAGGCCCAACCTTGCTCCTGGAGAGCTGCTGCTGGATTTGAACTGTTAACTCTGTGGGCTGCAGTCCCACACACAATCACTATGTCACCTGGGCTCAGCCAAGGCAATATTCTAAAACTGACTGTTGTCATGACTTTGCAACTTTTCTTGATATGATTTAATTACTAAATTGTATGACATGTGGAAGATGTGCCAATAAAACCATTTTTTAAAAATCCAACGTAGACTACTGGGGAACAATAAAACAGGCAGGGAAATAAGATACTATATTGAAAAATTGTAATGTTCTGCCCCATTCTCTTCTACCTAAAAGTGCTATAACTTCTTATCTCACTTCACTTTCAACTGCTTAAATAGATCATCTGTCTTCACTACTCATTGTCTTTCATTCATCATCTTTTACTTATTTTATTTCTCCCCAGCCCTTTTTCTAAAGAAAACACCATATACTCCTCTTCTTGCTGTCTGTTGTTTGCTGCCTTTATCTTTCTCTAAAGCCTGCTGTTAGTTACCATTCACCTTCAAGTTTAGATTTTATTATCTTTCATATTCTGGGTGAACCCACTGGCATCTGAACATACACCACAGTGGCATGCCTTTAAGCATCACAGCAACACACAAGCCGTCATAGTACAGCAAAGGGACTGTTCAATAATGGTGGCATAACCAAACATTCTATTTTAAGGCAAAATGACTTTCCTTTTCTCAAAACAAAACACAAAACAATGATCACCAGTCATTTTTTTCTGTCTTTTTTGTATCTCAGAACATGCTAAAACCTTCACTCTGATTCTTAAAAGTGGGGTATGAGACTTTGAACACAAAGGCCCCAGACTCAAGGTTCACTTCAGGTCTGAAATAGAACTAAGTATATTTTGCTCTTTTCTCTCTCAACTGACAGACATAGGGAAGGAAACCTGTTTCTCCATCATTAAGTGGAAGATATGGGAAGGATGATCCTAACTGAGGATTTTGACACAAGACTCTTATCATATATTCACTCAGCTATTCTCAGGATAAGTTTGACCATACATACCTTAGGTCCACCCTGTCAACTCCCCCTCAGTCATGTATTTAAACTAACCAATCCAAATATTCACAGTCGTGATTTTACCCAAAGACTCCCACTTCCAGTGTCCTGAGCTCTGTGGTTGTCTCTACTACTGCCAGTTCCAATCAGAATGCTGCCCATGTCATTCTCTGACCTCACAAAGATGCTTCTGTTAAATCTCTGTTGCTTATCACTTGGTAGCAACAGACATGCCTCCAATTCAAAGAGCTTGAATCTCCATTGCTTTTATGTCAACAAACTGCATTTTCTTTTCTGTTGACACTGGTTTAGTGAAAGAACATATCAAAAAAGAATAATTAGTAAATGTTTATGGCTAAATTAAAGTAGTAATCGTAGATTTTAATTCACAGCAAACTTGGTACATCTCTTGAATTGGATGCACTTTCTGTGGCCTATAACAAATTTAACGTATTTAAATTTTCTTTTTTTCTAACATAGAAACAAATCTTTGTGTCTTCATAATGTTTTAAAATGGTCAGGAGTTTACATTGGGTCATTAAGAAACAATACTTGAATTATTTTGCCAAAGATATTAAAAGTAAAAATCTTGGCTTTCTCAAAGTCAAATGGCTTGATTTCTTACTCGAGTATAAAAATTAATATAAATGTAGAAGCAAAAAACTTTGCCTTCATCAAAGAAATAAAAATTAAATTATTACAAATAAGGGAGAGTACAGATTGAGGACCCAAAGCCCATTTGTAGGTTAAACAACATCCCCTTACAAAAGGGTTACAGGGAGAAGATTAGATAGGGTAGGGAAATATGCAATTTTTCTCTACTTCTTTTTTTTTGTTTTTGTTTTTTGGGCATCACTGCCCTCTAATGGTGGGAGTAGGAGGCCCAACCTTTGCTCCTGTGGAGCTGCTGCTGGAATTGAACTTCCATCCTAGTGGGCCGCAGTTCTGCACACAACCACTACACCACCGGGGATCAGCCCTTTTTCTCTACTTCTTAAATGCTTCATTTCCCGCCCCCTTCCCCCCCCCCCTCCCCGCCACCACTATCGTGATCCCAATTCTACTTTAAAAATCTGGCTAGACCAGAGGATGTACACTGGTACTGATAGAAACGAGAAACATGGGGAATTCAGGACAGATGATCTCTTCAGGACCAGTGGTGAGAATGGGGATACCGGGAGGGTGGAGGGAAGGTGGGGTAGAAAGGGGCAACCAATTACAAGAATCTACATATAACCTTCTCCCTGGAGTATGGACAACAGGAAGGTGGGTGAAGGGAGACATCAGACAATGTAGGATATGAAAAATAATGCTAATTTGTAAATCTTCAAGGGTTTATGGAATGGAGGAGTGGGGAGGGAAGGTAAATATGAGGAGCTGATTCCAGGGGATTAAATGGAAAGAAAATGTTTTGAGAATGATGATGGCAACAAGTGTACAAATGTGCTTTGCATACAATGGATATATTGTGATGGGATTTGTATGAACCCCAATAAAATGATAAAAACAAGTCTTTGCCTTTTAGGCTAGTTACATAGAATAAACAGGGAAATGAGCAAATAAAACATTGAAGGTTGAAAATTATTAAGATTTTAAATTTGTCATAGCTTTCAAAATCATAGATTCACTTTGTTGCCTCGCCATCTGAGTAGGCACAAAAAAAAGGAATCCAAGCTCCACTTGGAGAATTCTTTGACTATTCAAAGACGTATTGGTTCTCTTGGAAGATTATGCTCTTCTGCTTCAGAATTTCCAAAGAGGGTAGAGGCAAGAACTTTAGAAAACGTCTTTTGCTTAAGAATAAAAATTATGCTGAAGGGTGCTATGGAGGGAAATGGGATTTGAAGAGTAGGCAATGAAGACAAGAGTGGGGAGAGAGACTAGAACTGACAGTGATTGCACAGCTCACTTAAAATAGATTTCACCACGGGGGCAACAAATGTTCTAAAATTCATATGGTTGTGATTGCACAATTCTACTGCTATGACTGCGTGATTGAACAATTGAAGTGTATGCTGTTTACACTATGTGTTCTTAAAACTGCTAAGAAATAAGATTAGTTACAACTAAAAACTATTTTAAACAGAACAAAAATTTTAAAAAACAAGAGAATAAAAATTAAAGCAAATCAGAGCAGCTAATAACATAACTTCAAAGAGTTAAACAGGACTTGAAAAGGCATACAGGTGCCCATTTGTCAACTTCATTACAGGACTGAGAGAGTCTCCCAAGTTCACATCTAATTAGCACTTTATAAACTGAATGAACATTTAGGTTGAATAAAGATAATGGTCTGTGTAGTTATCTATGGATTGTTATTTCATATACTTCTCAATATGCAATAACAACAACTTTAAAACTACAAGATACTGGTGAATTGACAGCCTGGGCAATTTGTGTTCTATTGTCTGTTTGAAGGTTTTAAGTGTTTAAAAGAATAGTAACCAGTAAAATCTCTCAAATGAGTCAACCAGCAGACCAACCACACCAAACAACAAAAGCTCATCATCTAAGGGTTTTCAGTGGATTAAACAAATAAATTGTGGCATTTTAGTGTCTCAGCAAAAATTATTGTCAAAGAGGTGAATTAGCACCCTTGGTTTTCCAATGAAGAAATAAATATTGGAACACTTGAAGGCCCTTGTTCACTGTTCCCTAAAGCAAACCAAGTCCCAATTCTGACACCACTGCTCTTTCAATGCCCTGTGGAGCTGTCACTATTATTCAGGTGATGAAAAAATGAAGCAGACTCAGGAAGCTTTCTGAGATGACTGAATATTTTAATCTCAGTGACAGAGAACTGTCTGTGTAATATGCCTTGAATACCTTGCTACTCACTTCATATTTAAAGGAGACATAACAGAGAGGTTTAATGTCTACAAAGACACATATATATTTAGCCTACAGGCCTGGAGATATTTGCCAATTTTATTTCTAGATAATTTTAATGGATGGTGGCCTATTATAATTTTCACTCAGCAATTGTTTCTCTGCATTTATTCTAGATATAGAGGTACTAACATAACCAGTTATGTTTTGCCCTCGTTTGTTCACTGTTGGCTATGAAAATAAAAAGTCTGTGATCCTAGCTGCTATCTATCCACATCAGGAGACCACAGACTTTCCAGTCAGAAGAACTTCAAACTAAAAGTTAACTCTATGCCTAAACCAAGGACTAATTAAAATTATTTATGAGACCTTTTATATTACCTCATAACTCTGTCACTGTTATGAAATAAAGCATAAGCTTCTTCTTAGACCAGGGGTCTGCAAAATGTTTCAGAGTAAAGAAAGAATTAAAAGGTAAGGAAATGTCCCATGCAGTCATTGAAGCTTTCCCGAATTGTGACTCTGCCGAGGCTACATTGTGTGCTGGAAACACAATGCCATGTAACACGAGAACATGTCCATGCGAAGCTGGAGTGTGTTCTCAATCCGATGTCTGCGAGGTGGGTTCAAAGATCAGTGAACTCTCCTATCTATCAAACCTGTCCCCCCCGCCCCCATATGGGGAAACTATCTGGTTTGGGGAAACCATCTGGTTTGGGGAAACCATCTGGTTTGGTTTGGGGAAAGCATATGGGGAATTGCGATTTTATGTTTTTTTGGGGAACCAAATGGGCTTGGGGAACCAGATGGTTTTGGGGGACCCTCTGGTTTTGAGGGAACCATATGGATTGTGGAAACCAAATGGTTTTTGGGGAGCCATCTCATTTTTGGGGAGGCATATGTTTTTGGGGAGCGAAATGTTTTTTTGGGAAACCAAATGGTTTTTGGGGACCCATCTGGTTCTTGGTGAACCATTTGTTTTTTGGGGAGGAATATGTTTCTGTGGAGCCATATGGTTTGGGGAAGCTATAAGTTTATTGGGGAGCCATGTGTCTTTTGGGGAGGCATATGTCTTTGGGGGGCCATATGGTTTTTGATGAGACATATGGTTTTTGGAGGGCCATATGGTTTTGGGGAACCATATGTTTTTTGGGAGCATATGGTTTTTGGGGAGCAATATGGTTTTTGAGGAGCCATATGGTTTTTGCAGAGCTATATGGTTTTTAATGAACCATATGTTTTGGGAAACCATATGGCTTTATATGGGATATTTCTTTTTCATATTTTAGGGGCTCTATGGTTTGGGAAACCATATATTTTTTCCTTGATTGAATTTTAATAAGTCATGCCACCTGTGTCTCATTCCTTCCAGCAGAAAAGAAAACCATGGCACTCTTTGATAAAGGTCAGGAGTCTGGCCAAAAGTGTCTCAGCAAGTAGGAGAACCAGATTAAAACTCGTGTTTTCAAAATTCTCTAGTGAGATGGATTTGATTCTAGGGGATTGGGGTGGCTTAAAAGGGAGAGGGGAGCCAGAAAGCCCCTAGTTCCCCCTCATCACTCACCCCCCAGCACAAGGCAGCTTGAGATGGAAACGCTCGGAGGCGCCAATAATCCCTTGCATCCCCAGCCTCTTTTGCGCCCTCCAGACAAGAGATGGCCTTTGGTTGGTGGGAGCTCCTGCTGGTGGGGTGTCCAGGGGCTCTTAGAATGGGATGGGTAAGAAGAGAGAGAAGACGAGGAGGAGGTAGGGCATTTCCCAGGATGGAGCGGGGCTGGGTGGGAGGGGGGCCACAGCCCCATTGGGGTTACCCTGAGTGGGTTCCAACCACTTCTGGAAACACTGGCCACTGCTCAGCCGCTCTGGGCTGGCCCGGAAGGAGTTGCCCCCAGATGCTCTGGCACAGATTCGCCAGGGTGGGGAAGTAATGCGGGAAGGGGTAGCAGTGAGAGCCATAGGGGCAGACGTTCTTCCCCTTCCTCCAGTCCCAGCCACCCAGCCAGTAGGATTTGCTGGTGTAGGACATGCGGCAGTCGATCCACCACTCCTCACAGTCTTCGCTTCACAGAGGCACCTCCACAGCACGGTCTCCTTGCCCACCTGGGGCCACCTTCCGGATTCAAGGCCCCAGGTTTGGGGAGCATGCATAGAAGCAGATGGCCTGGATGATGTGCTTCTGACAGCTGGGGGTCAGCAGCCTGCAGTGCGTCAAGCTGAAGTTGTGGAGCCGTGACACTTCCAGATGGGCCTCCCAGCTGGTGTTGGTCGTGCAGCAGGTGTGATCCTTCCAGGGCTCTCACTCCTCATAGAGTTTGTCTTCTGGGTCAGGCACCCGCTTGTGGTGGCTGGTGTTCATACACACAGTGAGTCCTTTGTCCCCGGTCCAGGCAGGTGTGACTGTCCACAGCTCTAGCAGGAGCGGCCACCACCAGGCCATGGTGACCTATCACTGCCTATTTTTGAAGAGTCAAGTCTGTTAGACGCTGCTCCTCTCACTGTTACCCTTCTGTACCAGGGAGTGCTTCAGGGGCTCCGTCCTACTGCCCGAGACTGGGAGGCACTTTTTTTTTTTTTTAAAGAAAATGCTTTTATTCCTAATTTTTAGTTCCCACACAGTTTACAAATGCACTTTTACTCTGATAATCCTGCTTCGTGAAGCAGTTGGGCTAACACCCATAAACACAGGTGAGGAGACGGCTAACATCCACTATTGTTCCTTACATCAACTATCATATGGTTGGGAAACCATATGGGGTATTTCAATTTTATTTTATAGGGTCTGTTGGGAAACCCTCTGGTTTGGGGAAACCATATGGTCCACCCTCCTTTTCTGCTTTCTTCTGTCAAAACTCATCGTCTGTGTTCTAGGGTCTCCACAAATGGAATCCTAGTGACATCCCGAGAAGGTATGCCCAAGGACTGTCTCATTTAATAGGTACTGCCCATCTTTATATCCAAGACTGTTGAGGACAGAAGGTTTGAGTGCAGCAAAGGCAAAAAGTGGGGCCCTAAAATGGGAAGTGTCCCAGCAGCTACCACCGTTTTGCAGATAGCTGAGGAGTATCTTGGGACAGGGTGAACTTGGGACAGGGTGAACCTGGACGAGCAGAGGAGCTGCTAGAAGCAGGTGTGATGGGTTGAGAGTGGGTGAAAGAGGAGAGCAGAGTCCATGGCTCTCCTTTCAGTCTGGTGCAGTGTTGGAGTGGAGAAACAGAGCGGCCAGAGCTCCGGGGAGGACGAGGAGGACACAGGGTGAGGTAGGTGCCAGAAATGCCAGTGCTGGCTCCTCCAGTGAGTCCTTTCTCTCTCCTCTCTTTCTGTCCTGTGGTTTTTGATAAAATAGCAAGTACATGGATCAAAACTACAGCAGTATAAGAAGGACTGTAGTGTAGTCTTCCCCTTGTGAAGGGTCTCCCAACCCTCAGTTCCACCTCTAGAAGCAACCACCAAGACCAGAGTCTAATGATGTTTTTTCCAGTACAGCACATCCAAATTAAAATAAAAAACCAGTCCAAAGTCACTTACATCGAGTCAATGTCAGCTCACATTGATCGTAATGGAAAGGGTAGAACAGACCGCTGGTTTCTGAGACTAACTCTTAAATATGAGTAAGCATGTGTTATCTTTTCCCCATGGTATTAAAACTGGGGGCCGTGGTGATCACAGCCTAATACTTCATCTCTATCCTACTAGGGTTCCTAAGCATAGCATATAAACATATACAATTTGTGTTTGTTTCTCAAATACCTTTTTCTGCTGCAGAAACTATTCTGTCATTTGCCCTCTACTCAGCAAGACATATCAGAGATAGTTCCTTTCTAGCAAATTCCTTCATCCTTTTAAATAACTGTACAGTGGTCCCATGCACAAATGTATAGTCATGCCCTAGACTAAAAAACATTTAGTTTGTTTCCAGGCTTTTAGTGTGAAACTTTTTTCCTGACTTTGATATATCTCTTTATCTATCTATGTATCTATGTATCTATCATCTATCTATCTATCTATCTATCTATCTATCATCTATCTATCTATCATCTATCTATCTATCATCTATCTATCTATCATCTATCTATGGATCCCTGGTGGCATTATGAGTGGTTGTGAGTTGGGCTGTGATCCACGTGGTTGCCAGTTCAAAACCAGCAGCAGCTCTGCAGGAGAAAAGCAAGGGCTTGTCCTCCTGTGCACAGTCACCGTCTCAACACTGTGAGTTCGCGTTAACTCCCTGGCAGTGAGTTTTGCATGCACGTGGGTGTATTCTCAGTTTCCTGTGTGCACATAATGCCTCTTGACTGCGGTTGACAGTGCCCAAAGAAAATCCGTCTCAACTTGGAGTAGATAATGTTGCCCCTTTCAAAGAGCTATTTCAATTAATATCTCTTCCAAGGGCATATTTCCCCCACCCAAGTTAACACTGTGTTATCATACCCAGTAAAGCCGAGCAGTGTAAAAATGGTATCTCATAATCAGTTTAAGTACTACCTTCTTCATTTTTAATAAATTAGACTTATTTGAGTTTATATATGTGTATATATATATATATATATAAATATTCATGTCTGTTCAGTGAATATAGACCAGTAGAAGTCCATCTCTAGTTAGTGATTAACTCTTTCTCTTCCCACTTCTGATCATCACCAAAGAAGGATTCTTTCTGTTGGCAAGCATGATGGTTTAATTATTTTTCATTTACTCTGATGACGCGATCTGCTAAGCTTCTTTGAGGTGTCCCTGTAATTACTTTCCATGTTAAAAAGAGGTATTTTATCTTCATATTGTCCTGATTTCCTTGGCATGGGAATCTCGTTCACCATACACCGTATTCTCTCTATTTCCTTTGCAACTACCAGTAGTTTCAAATGGACATCTCTTGTTTCTCACTTTTAGTATTACAGCTGCTTTTTACTTTTGATACATCTTTCTCTGGGTAACAGAGCCCTCGTGGTGTAGGGGTTATGAACTAGGCTGCGATTTGCAAGATCCAAAGTTTTAAAGTTCCAGCCACTCCACAGAGTTAAAACAAGACTTTCAACTCCCATAAACACTTACTGTCTCAAAAAATCACAAGGGCACTTTCACCCTTCCTTTCAGGTCTGTGTGGTTCAGTACTGACTCTGTGGCAGTGTGTTTTATTTGCGTTTTGATGGAAGTGTGTGAGCTATTCTCAGATTGCTGCTCTTCTGTCCACAGGACTCCCTTTGCTAGCTTTTGCAAAGTTGACCTAGATTTTACAAATTTCATTATTTTGTTTTACCTGCAAATGTCCTAATTTTGCCGTCACATCTGAGGGATTATTTTGCTGGATATAAAATTTACTTTTTTCTGTTTGTGTCTTTTTGTCATTGCATTGCTTTCTTGCCTGCATTGTTTCTTCTGAGAAAAATCTTAGTCTGTTGGATCTTCTTTGCAGGCAACTTTTCATTTTACCCCAACTGTTTTCATAATTCTTTCCTAGTATCCAGTTTTGTCTCACTGTATTTTGGCATATCTTACATTTTCCCCATGCCTTCAGATTGATTATGCATATCTTGGTGATTTTCTTTTGGGATCTGTCCTGTCTGAGTTTCTCTAACATCATGAATGAGTATGTTCTAGTCTTTCACAATAGTAAAGAAGACTTCTTTCAATAAACCTTGCTTTTCTGAGTTTTTGCTATGTATTTTCCTATTTTGTAATTCCCATAGAAGGAATTCTGCTTGCTGGTATCCTATATAATTCATAAGCTTTCTTTGTTGGGGGTTTTTCCTCCATTTTATAGGGGTAGAGGCATTCCATAACAGTTTAGTTTTAGGAGATATTTCTACTGTTGTCCATTATCAATAAACATTTAACTTTTTCTATAAAATGAATTTTTATAGCACATTTGTTGCAATGTTGTTTTCCACGGTCGATATTATGCATAGCTATGAAAAACTATGAGGGAATTAATCCGTTTAAAACTTCACTACAAAATGGGGGATTCAATATCTAGTCCATGTCACTCAAGATTCAGCAGTAAAGAATTGCCACTAGCAAACACTTCTTGGCAGAAACATTAGGAGTGGAGCTTGATTCAAGCCCTGTCCAGCAGAGCTCATAAGGAGAAGCCTCTGCCTAACCCAGCAAAAGAATCTTTGAAAGGCCATCACAGATATCCCCCAATTTCACAGCAGGAGACCGGACTTGCAGGATGTCAGTCTCTGTCCTAGCTGCACAAAGCTTGGCTAATCTAGAAGATGCTCAGAAGCCATCAGCGCGGTTTGCTGATTCTAAAAAGCAAGATGCTCTTATTGAAAGAGTCATAGTTATTATCAAGAAGATTTGACTTCAGTACTCAAGGAATTCAAATTGACATTAGAAGTTGATCAGGGTCGTGAGGAAGAGCCAAAGTTGCAGTTAAGGCAGAAACTATTAAGAGCAAGAGTTGGGCTCCACTACCTAAAAGAACTATAGGATGTTTCTTAGAAAAGTCTAACCTAAAATTTTGAAGTGTTCAGATGGTTGCTGGAGTTATTAATCAGGATTACAATGAATAAATTAAGCAGTGATAAAATCTA
Organism: Nesogale talazaci; assembly: GCA_004026705.1. Taxonomy (NCBI): domain Eukaryota; kingdom Metazoa; phylum Chordata; class Mammalia; order Afrosoricida; family Tenrecidae; genus Nesogale; species Nesogale talazaci. Next base: position 2,058 of record PVJH01005062.1, on the reverse strand, counting down.
ATATACCACTTAAACCAATTTTTGTTTCCTTGCATTTCTAAAAAAAAAAAGCATATACCTTTCAGCAAAAAGTGCTTAAAAGTCTGAACACCCTTTAAATCAAAGGATCTGTTGGACTGCTGCTGTATGGAAACAACAGCGCCTCCATAGGGTTTTAGACATTAAAGGGAAAAGGTTTTTCTGATCTGCATTTGTCATCATTGAACATTCAGCAGGGTCTAACACCCATCCATGAACTTCTTCAAAATCCAGTGTGGAAAAAATGAGAGAAGTCATTGAGCCTGTAACTTTATTGATAAAATTAGAAAACAAATGTCTGCTTGGTAAGTTACTTCTAAAATTTGTTTTAATAAACAAATTTATTAAAAGTTTTTCAATCTTTCAAATCATCCTGAGGGTGGTAAATTTTCCCAATTAGTTACCTCTCTTGATTCTTGGAGAACTGGGAGCCAACATTTACATAACAATGACACCTGACAGGTTTCACTTCTTTGGATTCAGGCAAGTTCCCTGATTCTATTCTATTATTATATTAAATATTGCAATATTTTAAAACCTACATTACTAATACTGAAGGTGGAGAAGAAAAATGCTTTGTGTGACAAATTTCACTTTGTCATTTTAACCAAAAATTTGTTTCTCCTTTCTAAATGATAGTAACAAAATTAGGGCAGATAGACACATTTTCACTTCTACAGAGAAAGCTCATCCTAAGAAATTCCAGGAAAACAGAAATAGTGTTTGGGCTCCAGCTCCAATAATCCCCTGGAGAATGGGCAATACATCTATGCTTTTGCTGAATAAAACTAATGGACTCCCCTCAGAAGGAAGCAACCACTTTTGGAGGAAGATGAAGGACATAGAAAAGATGGAGAAATCTTTTAATCATAATTCTATTTCCCGTCTCTGACATCCCAAAGGGAGAGACTGCTTGTTTATGTGTTCACAGGCAAAGGAGATAGATGAATTTCTTTTCAGGCAGCAAGCCCCAAAAGAAAGAAGTGAAGCTGGACCTGTGACCTGAGATGAGAAGGAACAGCCAAATGTCCCAAAGAGGAAGGCAGACATTTCACTTTCTCTCTGGGTTGTGAAATTCTGCCTTCATGCGTGGGTGCCAGCCCCAGCTACTTAGTCATTAACTCTCAGGCATGGAAAAACTGGCTGGTCTTTAAAGGAACCAGGTAGGGCTTCCATATGATAGTGAATGAGGCATTTGCAGAATATGAACACAGGAGAGGAGGTATGAACACCTGTAAAGTCATGAGTTACCGGCATGTCGTTGCTGGCAGACTCAAATGTCTCAAATGTGAGGGGCAACATGGAAAGGTGCTAAGAAATGACACTATAACTATTTTTGATTGGGGACCCGATGCAAAGTTTCTCACTAACTGCTCAGAGGAATCCAACATCACATCGTGTGATCATGTCACTAATTGTGAGTGAGAAGAGATCCCTTGCACTTCTCCGCCCCAGTTTACGAAAGCCTGTGACAGGGCCTGGCCCGTGGGACCTGTGGAAATTACCACTTGCCACTAAGTCATTAACAGGCTATACAGGGAGCTTTACTGGCACCAGTCAATCTGGCTATGCTTATTCTTTTCATAAGAATGAGACTCGGTAGATAGCCTCATGCAAAATTGCCTTATGTGCTTGCGGTCGGAAACGTCATTATAAATGAAACTGCTTGCAGTGACACTTGCCATAATTGTAAATTGTTCACTTGCATTAATGATGCTCTGCTTATAAACCTTTTGAAAGACAGTATCCTCATCTTAAAGAACAGGTGTGAATACCCATAGAGAGAAAGTGCAGAAGGGAGAGCAGTCCAGAATCGTTCTTCGTGTTACAAGTGGTGTCTGAGATGCTGAAAAGACCTCGCTGATTCGTGGAAATGTTAATCATAGCTATAATTGGACTTATAGCTTTTGCCACCACTGCTTCTGTCACTGGGGGAGCTCTACAAAAATCCCTCAAATCTGAATATTTTGTGCAAAAGTGGCAAGTGAATTCACATCAGTTCTGGGCCACTCAGGCAAAGGTGAACAATAAACTGGGGAA